>CM029111.1:347951-575451 GCA_016859345.1 Istiophorus platypterus
GTTTCTAATGTGTGATGCGTTTTGGTGTAGGTGTTAGAGGAGTTGAAGCAGAGAGAGCTGGGGAACTCTGAAAAAGAGGAGAGGATGCAAGTGAAGAAGAAAACAATTGACCTGTTGCCAGACGCAGATCATAACATGCTGAAGCTTCAGGTAGAAGAGCGGAGTTAAATCATTGATAATTGCTGATTGGAGTCATGTAGTAAAATGCAGGGGGGCTTAAATTTGGTGAAAACATTTGTGTTCCTCCCTCCAGGCTCTGGTGGAGGCCAGTGCCAAACGGGTGGTGAACCTGGCCTCTCAGTGGGAGAAACACCGTGCTCCACTTATTGACGAGCACCGCAGACTCAAAGAAATCTGCAGCAACCAGGATGTACGTGGTGCCTTTCTACAGATATGTCACTGAATTCTTAACAGAAAAAAACAATTTATATTCTGTTCATTTGACTCCATTTTCCTCAGTTGGAGTCATCCAGAAAGCTGTCTGAAATCAAGTCCCTGCATGACAAAATCCGTGTATCCACAGAGGAGGCCAGGAAGAAGGAAGAAATATATAAACAACTGGTAGCGGCCTCAATTTACATCTCTTTGGAATACCAAAGTACTTTTAGCTGATCTTAATTGGAACAAGTGTACTCATAGAGTAAATGTTCTTTCAAGATAGGTTCATTTGAAATTCTGTCACAACTGAGTTAGGAGTTAATTTTTCTGCACAAATTGTTGTATTTCTGCCTCTTATTGAATTTACTTAATATGTTTTTTTAGCATTTAGCATGTCTCTTCTCTTCCAATATAGGTGACAGAGTTTGAAAATCTCTCTCAGGATGTGTCTCGGTCAGCATACACTCAGAGGATTCTAGAGATTGTCAGCAACATCAAGAAACAGAAGGAAGAAATTACAAAGGTAAGATTAAAAGCAAATCAGAAAAAAGGTGATTTTTTTTTGGACATAACTAAAACAAACAATGCACAATAGTTTGAAACTTGTATATAGACACAGGTGGACATCTTTCAGGCATCGTGATATATCCTGACTACTTGTAATTTCTCATTGACTACATAGAAATTAAAGTCATCTGCACAGCACTATAATGGCTCAGTCACATCAGCAATAAAAACAGCAAGATTTTTAAGGGAAATCAGTTTATTTCAGAGACATATCTGCAGTCAGTGGTGTTGCGCTTTAACTGCTAAATTTAAGTTTTTGCTATTGCTACATAGCCAATTTTTGCAGCTGTTTACTTACCAGTCTGGAAGAAAAAAAAATTGCAATTTCAGCATCAAACCTAATCCTTTAACTTGCCAAGAGCCGTCTCCAGCAATGGAAAGCAACACCAAGGTTAACTCTGGCTTTGTTTTTATTTCTGGCTCTTCTTTTCTTCTACTAAAGTTAGCATACTAACCAGCTAGCTGTGGCTGGCTGGCCTATCTTGTCACTTTCCGATAGTGAGTAGTCCTAGTGTGAAGTCTGCCCTCAGTCCAACATGAGAGGATGAAGATGTAGCTCTGCTCAGATGTCGTATTCTAGCCTCTTGTCGTGTAAACACAATGATGAGTAAATCTCATGGCAAGCGCCCATAACCGGTACCATTTACCAGCGAGAAACCGTGCTTTACAGCAGAGAAATATTTACAAATAATCCCTTTAAATAAGTGCTGTGTATCAACTGTAACATCATCAACACTTTGTTGACTTTCATTGGCAGATTTTGTCAGACACCAAGGAGCTCCAGAAAGAGATCAACAACCTTACAGGAAAGCTGGACAGGACCTTTGCAGTGACTGATGAGCTGGTCTTCAAGGTAGCAAAGTTGTTTTTTTGTTTTTTTTCTCAGTACTCATATTACACTATGTTTCATTAGTCTAAACAAGAACAAAATTAAATTGAGCAAGTTCTCCAAACTAGACCCACAAAAATGAAGAAGCTATCTGTGAATCCTCTCTTTTTGTATAACCAGTGCCAATCTAGAGCAAAACCAAAATTCACACCATTATGGCTTGAGCTGTTAAAAAAGTTAAATGGACTGCACTTCTATAGGCTTTTCTAGTCATACCAACTGCTGAAAGCACTGAAACTCTGCCACAGTCACCCTTTCACACACACAGTCATTCAGCGTTTTTCTGTACACTCATACATTCACACGCAGATGATGCATCAGGGGCAATTAGGGGTTCAGTATCTTGCCCAAGGATACTTCGACATGCATACTTGGGGAGAAGGGGATCGAACCGCCAACCTTCTGGTTGGTGGACAACCTGCTCTAGCTCTTGAGTCGACCTTGCACATCATAGATACTCGATGTTGTACATGAAAATAGCAAAGCAAGGATACAATGAACAGTTCTTCAAAAACTGACCATTGACTGAACCTAGTGATGAAACCCCTACTTAACACATTAACAAATATATCAAAGTATGTGTTTTGCTTCATCTTCATGTGCTAATCTGCAGCTCAGTTCACTATGCATGGAAATTAAAAAAAAAAAAAAGGGAACAGGTTGAAATATTTTCAGAACAAATATATGCTTTAATCCTGTGGATTTCTGAATTGTTTTTTTTTCAATGTGTTTTTGGACAAACAAGCTTTCATGTTTTCATTTATTTATTTTTGTCATATGTAGGATGCCAAAAAAGATGAATCTGTCCGCAAATCCTACAAGTACCTGGCTGCCCTACATGAAGTATGTCACAGCATCTTTGTCTAGATTCTTTATAGTTAATGTTTCATGTGTTTTTGCTTGTTTGTTTTTGTTTTTTGTTTGTTTTTTTTTAATGAGAGAACATGTTGCATGTCATCTCTGGTCTTGCAATTTACAACAGAACTGTAATCAGTTGATCCAAACCATTGAGGACACGGGTACAATTTTGAGAGAGATTCGAGATCTAGAGGAGCAGGTAGGATTTCTTCAATTATGATGGTTCCCACATTACGTTGTTACACATTCATAACATTGTATGAAATTTCTGTTTTATCTGTCGAACAGAGTCCAATGAGAATATCAATGTCAGTTTCATCTCTGTGTTCAGTAGAGAAAGAGCTGCAGGATATGGTTTGCCTAGCTTAGCATAAAGACTGGAAGCAGGTGGAAACATTTGGTCTACATTATTTACATATATTGTGTGTATTTAACAAATATAGAAATGCAAAACAAGATATTGTAGGAGAAGGTGGCATTTGAGTAATTTCTTTTTTAATTCAAAATGCTTTTTACTCTGCTGTTACAGTAAAAACACAAAAAATTAGTTTAAGTGAGGTAAACAACATATTGATACTATTATATTAGTCTTAATATAAATTAGGGGTCAACCAAATATTTCTCTGACCTACTTAAAATGCGCTCTTATGCCGCTGCCTCTCTCTGTTTGGTGGTTTTGAGCAATTTCCTACCAACAGAACTGTCTGATTGGTTACACATAATGAGTTATTAGCCAATCAACAATGAAAGATACTGGCACAGAGAAACATGTTTCCAGACTGGGTCTGCTTCAGTGAGTAAGTGGAGCAGTGCGTCAAAGGTATGTCCAAGCCCTACAGCAGCTGATGTTGCTGAAGTTGCAAAAAACATTCCAATAAAGTTAATTTGTTGATCTTAGACACAACAAGCAAGACAGAGCAGGAGAGTGAGAGGAAGAGGGAGAAAACTTTGCTAACTGCGAAGTTAAAGTAATGAGCAGATCCACTTGCGACATTGCAAAAAGAAAGAGAGAGCTGAACTAGCGCAAGTTTAAATGTACAGTAGGTAATCTACTGTACATTTAAGCTGCTCTAATGAAGAAAACAGCAAAATTAGTTAGGTTGAGATAGAACACCCGGAAACGAGATAATAAGCTTATTGCAGCACCTCAGCTTATGCATGGCCGTTCACTACTATGACTTAAAAGACATTTTACCTAAGAAGTAGAAACGAACTAATCTATGTAACAATGGGCTAAGTTAAAGTAGAAAGTAAGTCAGTTAAAATACACTCTGAGTAAATGTTGCTGTGTTTTTAAAAGGGGGAAGGGGAGGTAAAAAAATGTATGGGGAAAATGATATATGATAAAACTATTTGAAATAAAAGTTTAAAGAACATCTGTATGCTCCAAGGCATTTATGCATTGGTATTTTTCCCACTCAAAGCAACCAGAACATTTCTTTCATTGATAATTATACATTTACACTCAGTTTGCAGTTTATTGGGTACACCTGGCTAAAACTAATGCAGTCTACTACAACATTCAACATAACACTGGTGAGCATAGGGTGCTGTTAGACCTCTTTTGTTTAGACGTATAGCCACTCATATTGCTGTTTGAAATGTTTTCATAAGATATCTTGATTAAAATTAAATTTTGACATTAGCTGGATAACCAGACACTTTTTTCCTGTATCAGGTTGCTCAACCATAGCACTATACATGTTGTGTTTGGCTATAGTTGGTACTTAGTTGTGCTAACTATAACAAAGGAAAGACATGAACTACATTTAATTTAACCTAATCGTACTTTCAACTCGATACCTACAACAGGAAAATGCTCCATTGCGCTACTCGAGGGGAAAAAAACTCCTCAGGGGATATTAAACCAACCACTGTTTACAAGAACTCTAAAGTATATTTAGTGATGAGTCAAATCTTTTCTCCTTTTAACTGAAATTATCCCTGATCACCATCAAACTTTGGACATGGCATCCCTACATTTTTTCGTCTTGTTCCACGTCTTGTATCATACCAGTGTATCAAAGGACAGAATTTCACAGCATAATAAGGTCCAACAGAGACATACCTTCATTTACTTCGGGGAGTTGAAGGGTCAGGTACTTCGTAGTCTTGCTGTAGTATGCCTTGTGGTTACCTTTGCAGCATTAACCTCATTATTGCTGAGCAGCACTCCTGTCACAACACAAAAGTAATCCTTCTCCATCTTTTCCGTTATATGGTTTGGAATGACCTTTTTTCATCAAAGTAAAATAGAGTAAATGTATATTTATTTGTTATTTGACACCGTTGGATCAGTGATATTTCTTGACTAACAACATGCAGGGTGTATTTTTTGGCCAGACCATAAAAGTGGGGCCAGCCCTATAAACACAAAAAACCTTAGAATGACTGACTGACAGAGTGATTGCGTGATGAATTTACACCACTGTTTGGCCAGGTGCATGTTGGTGTTTCACAAATGAATAGAACCAACAATTTTCTATTGCATCATCATTGGGCGTTGCTAACTGTGTTGCAGTGTTGCCAACTGAGCATCTGTGTCACTAGATTTACCAACATTTCAGACCCTTTAGCAACTTTTATCCACAGTAGCACCTAGTGACAAATCTAAGTACTTTTTGGACAAACCTTAGCTATTTTCCATAGAAGAGACTCACCAGTGTTGCCCCCCCAACTGTGAGATTGGGCTTACCCTCTACAGGCACATTTCTCTGTGTCTCTTTCAACTGACCACACAGCAGCTGACATAGATGCGAATGAGCCTCTAAACTTTCTCTCTGAGTAATCATTTTACAAGTAAATATAGCTGAAATCACAGCACAGCTGTTGTATTTAACTTATGGTTCTGGTAATTTTGTCAGACAGCACTGCAGTTACAAAATCAGGATGCTAGCAATGCAGAGCAGCAGCATTAAAATGCCTTGAAAAATGCCTGCTGGTTAACATGTAATCGTAATGAGCTGTGTTTCCTTCACTATTTAATTCTTGGCCCATTTTCTAACAACAGAAAAAGAAAAACATGTAAGTGTTTGTGCTAAGCTAGACCAAACACGTAGGACCTGCAGTGTTACAATATATACAGTATTTTTATGTGTCTTTAAGTTTGACAGCAAATGTGTATATCCCAAAATCTACAAGGGTTTTTTTTTTTTTAAATGCAGCTACACCCCAGAGATTTGTAGGAAAATGCACTATATTTTTCAATGGTATCTTAAATTATCAACAGATTGAGACAGAAAACAGTAACAAAACTGTGGCTAACTTGGAGAGGATTCTGGATGACTACAAGGCGATTCGACAGGAGAACTCTGCACTTGCTGCCAAAGTCCGAGAGGGCTGAAGGTAGTCTTTGCTTGCACTGCTTTGCCGGCTGAGGCTGAAGTTGTAGTAAAAATGTGGAGCTGTCGATGGACCTGGATGGGACTGAACCAGCACTCCAGGTTTCACACTGAAGAGACACTGCCCTCTGTTGCCCTTGGAGACCTGCTTTCTTTTTAAAGGCAAGCTTATTTTGTACCATGGAAAACTAATCTGGCATTTTATTGCACAACCTTTATGTATGGATGAAGAAGACAATTAGTTTTCATTTCAAATTGATTTCTGTGGCTAGGCATGCTCTGGCAGTCCATTCTATAGTTTGTTTATTCTGTGCCCAGATGAAACATAACACTGAAGAGCAGAGGGTATTGTTAGACTTCTTTTGTTTAAATGTATAGTCACTCATAATGCAGTATGAAAAGTTTTCAAGAGAGATCTTGATTAAAATTAAATCTTTGACTTGGAATTTTTATTATAAGAATTATTCCACCAGGCTGACATTAGGAATTCATTTGATGTCATGATTATATTTGAACTGAGTATGGTGAGTGAGTGGCATTTGAATGTAGTCATTTAATACTTCTGTCCCGCCTCATCAGCAAAGTATTGTTGTATATATGGTACCAGCTTAAATAAAGATGCCTTACAAACTTTGAATCCCC
The DNA here is from genome assembly GCA_016859345.1 of Istiophorus platypterus. Taxonomy (NCBI): domain Eukaryota; kingdom Metazoa; phylum Chordata; class Actinopteri; order Istiophoriformes; family Istiophoridae; genus Istiophorus; species Istiophorus platypterus. Next base: position 354,627 of record CM029111.1, read on the forward strand.
ATGATAAGTGGACTTACTGTCATCTATCATCTATCACCCCAGTACATTCATTTACATTGTTTTCTGAAACACTTGGAATTGTTGCTTGCTCACAATTCTAATGTCCCAGAGTATTCTTGGATGTGTTTATTAATTGTTGATCAGTGGCTAGCTGCAGAGATTAGTTGCACCGAAATATTTAGTTTAGTGATGGTTTGAAGAACACTTTTTGTTTCGCTATTTTACCTTGAAGTGCTGCACACTGAAAGCCTGTTTTTTATTTATTAATTTAAAAAAAATTGTACCCAATCCTGCTTCACTTTTGTTGTTGGGAAAACTCTAATAAAAGAATGATGCCAGGGCGTTCATAGGAAGGGGAATTATAGACTTAAGTTATCATGGCACCAATATGGAGAAGCCCCTAAAACAGTCCTGGAACTAAAAATTTATCTTCAATTTTTTATACATTATTATCATTATAATTAAACTGTTACAGTTAATAATTTGATTGACTTTTTTCTTGTATTTAAAAACTATTTAACCCTCCATTTGCTTGAAAAGGGTTTATACCCTTAGAGTTCGCAGGACAAATTTGACCCATGTCTGAATTCATTATCAAGACCTGAAAATGACATGAATTATCACCCTGTAAAATTTTGTACCTATTAAGTAACTTATTATTCATCCATAACCATAATATATAGATACTTAATATGATATTAACATACAACTTGTTTTTAGTTTAAAATAGGCACAACTTATCTATTTTACTGATTATGATGGGCAGAACAGGCAAATATAAGATCATGAGAGGCTAATTAAATCTCAAAATAACTTGGTTGTACTTTCTTACAAGTGTTGATAAAGTCTTTGACATTGCTGTTGATTGATTTCAGATTGTCAGCAGTTAATGCTTGGATTAACAGCAGATCTCCAAAATGAGTGTCCAAATTTGGTTGGTGGGAAAATATTGTAGACATAAAACTTGGACTATGCCAAGTTGGTGCATACACACTATCTAAAACAGTCTGTGATTGGTAAGGAGTACTAGAAAGTATAATGTAGCAGCCACAAGGGTCAGAAAATATGGGATTTCACATACTGATTTGTTTATATATTTCAATAACAGAGCATCTGGACTTACTATTGAAATTGGAATGGAATATTTGTCTTTTGTGATATATTGATGAAACTTAACAATAACCAGTCATAGAGGAGCTGCTGGTTGTGGTTTTGGTTGCAGGCTGTGGTGTGCCTGATTTACAGTAGTGTTCAAAATAATAGCAGTCCAATGTGACTAACCAGATTTTTATTGCTACATGGCAAACGAGTTACCAGTAGGTGCAGTAGATTCTCAGAAAACCAACAAGACCCAGCATTCATGATATGCACGCTCTTAAGGCTGTGCAACTGGGCACTTATTTGAGAGGGGTGTGTTCAAAAAAATAGCAGTGTCTGCCGTAAACATTACAAACAAAACAATTTTGTTCAAACTTTTTTGTTTCTAGGATTCAGCAATCCTGTGAATCACTAAACTAATGTATGACAACAGTTTCACATCTGTGTGGCATGGAGTCAACCAACTTGTGGCACCCTCCAGCTGTTATTCCTATCCAAGATTCTTTAACAACATTCCACAATTCATTTACATTTCTCGGTTTTGCTTCAGAAACAGCATTTTTGATGTCACCCCACAAGTTCTCGATTAGATTAAGGTCTGGGAATTGGGCTGGCCACTCCATAATATTAATTTTGTTGGTGTGGAACCAAGATTTTGCTTGTTTACTAGTGTGTTTGGGGTCATTGTCTTGTTGAAACACCCATTTCAAGGGCATGTCCTCTTCAGCATAAGGCAACAGGACCTCTTCAAGTATTTTGACATATGCAAACTGATCCATGATCCCTGGTATGCAATAAATAGGCCCAACACCATAGTAGGAGAAACATGCCCATATCATGTCGCTTGCACCACCATGCTTCACTGTCTTCACTGTGTACTGTGGCTTGAATTCAGAGTTTGGGGGTCGTCTCACAAACTGTCTGCGGCCCTTGGACCCAAAAAGAACAATTTTACTCTCATCAGTCCACAAAATGTTCCTCCATTTCTCTTTAGGCCAGTTGATGTGTTCTTTGGCAAACTGTAACATCTTCTGCACATGCCTTTTTTTTAACAGAGGGACTTTGCGGGGGATTCTTGTAAATAGATTAGCTTCACACAGACGTCTTCTAACTGTCACAGTACTTACAGGTAACTCCAGACTGTCTTTGATCATCCTGGAGCTGATTATTGCCTGAGCCTTTGCCATTCTGGTTATTCTTTGATCCATTTTGATGGTTGTCTTCCGTTTTCTGCCACGTGTCTTTGGTTTTGCTCTCCATTTTAAGGTATTGGAGATCATTTTAGCTGAACAGCCTATAATTTTTCGCACCTCTTTATAAGTTTTCCCCTCTCCAAACAACCTTTTAATCAAAGTACGCTGTTCTTCTGAACAATGTCTTGAACGACCCAATTACCTCAGGCTTTCAAAGAGTAATGCATGTTCAACAAGTGCTGGCTTCATCCTTAAATAGGGGCCACCTGATTCACACCTGTTTTTTCAAAAAATTGATGTTTTTTTTGAACACACTCCTTTCAACTAATTGCCCAATTGCACAGCCTTAAGAGCGTGCATATCATGAATGCTGGGTCTTGAAGGTTTTATATGGCTGCAGTAGCTGTTTAATATAGGCAAGGGCCTTTCAATGCAGGGCTGAAAGTGATTACAAGAATCTTAAACTGCTTTCTGAACATGGCTGCAATATTTTGGACCAGTTGTTAAAAGTTTAGGGATATCTTGCCAGGAAAAGTGAAAAGATAATTACAGTAATCACTATACAAGTTTATTTTTTATTTGTTTTTTAATGTGTTTGCTTCGTATAAGCTATTCAGTGTCTCTACTCCTCAACCTTTGAGCTGAAGAGTGAAAACTCTGATTTCATCAAATCTTATCAAATATTTTGATGTGAATGTGTTGCATGGTATAAAAATGATCTGCTCATTCACTGAAGTCATAATGCATTCTATTAAATTTAAGAACATGAGAATATACACATGGGGAGGGGTCTTTCTGTCATATGAAAGAGATCTTTGCCATCAGATCCCATCAGTAAAACAGGGTAAATCGTACACATGATTAAGGTAAGATCAAACCTTGTCTATAAATGATAGCTATTTTATACAGTTAAGTCCATGAGTATTTGAACAGTGTAACAATGTTTGTAACTTTGTCTGCACCACAACATATTTGAAATGAAGCCATCTAAGTGTGGTTGAACATTAGACATTCACCTTTAATTCCAGGTTTTTAACAACAACATCATCACAGGCAACTCAGCAGCTCTTGGCTCTGCAATAGTATACTATAAAATCACTGACATGGGACCCCTCCACTAAAAGTGCACTCACTGTCAAACAGTAGCCTCCTCTTTCAGACCACAACCAAATAAATTGGTTCTTTAAACTGTTAGGTCAAGTGAGTAACAGAAGGGAGTCCAGTAAACAGTATAAATTGAATCCTAGTTAAAGATGGGCCCACCCAGTTGAGACTAATTCATCATTACCTTAAACTCACCTGACCTGATGAATGACATATCAATATATGCCCAAAATCAAGAAATCCCTACCAGAGATCGTGTGAACAAGGTCACCGATAATCTCAATATGATAATTCATAAGGCAGATATTAAAGCTAAAAAATGGAAGCCTGATAAATTTACAACATTGACAATTTTTTTGATTAAGAATGCAGACAGAGCAGAGAAGACCTAAGAAAAATGAAAAATAATGATTAAAAAAAAAAAATAAATGTAAAGCACTGCCAACCAAATGAGCCAGCCTTACGGATCAGGTACAGTGAAATTTTAAACAATCAAAAACATAAAAAGAAAAAATAAGATTTGAAGATACTGAGAATGTCTTTAACCAAAATCATTTCTGGAGTATATGGAACATATACAGCACAAAGCAATAATAAGCATAACCCATCGAAAAATGGTGACATCTGAAGAGCAAATTTTGGAAATCTGTACAAAGACATTACAATAAATGAAATTAATCCAATTCAATATGTTATAAAAGAAAACTTCAAACCTTAGAAGAAAAAACTAAAGAAAATGAAGCCCCCATGATTTCCTAATTACATAGGAAGAATTGATTACAGAGATTAAATTTCACTGGCTAAAAAAGGCCTGTGGTCCCGACAGCATTAAAAATGATATGTTCAACTTCAGCACCCCAGAGATGCAAGGTGCAGTGTTGAAGCCTAAGTAACTATCTTAACATTTGTATCAGCAGTTCTCTAGGTAAATTATTCTGTAGTATTCTAAATAAAAGAATACTGGATTTCCATGATGAATCCTGTCTTGAGTAAAAAACTAACTGTTCCCCTTCAAAAAAACTGTAGCAATCATGTATATACCCATCACACTTTAAGTAAAAAATATGTAAACCAAAAAGAAATTGGTAAGATATTTGCAGGTTTTATTGATTTCGGACAGACTCTATTACATTGAGTAAATCAATATATTTTGAAAAAAGGTATCTTGTTAAAACTGGAGGCAAACGAACTGAATCTTCACCCATAGCTTTTCATCATGCTTGCAGACTAATCTATTTAGAAACATTGCAACTCCAGCAGAATGATGATGCCTAGAGAAAAATATACTGTACCCCCCCAACCCCCCGAGATTTCCAAACCTTTTCATCATCACTACTTTAATGGGTTTTATGGTTAAAAAAAACAACAAAAAATAAAAACAACTATCTGCATTACAATATCTACTAAATAGAACCAAACCTCCTCCTTTTTGTGCCATCACATAGTCCTCTTTCATTTAGAGAGCATAAATTTAGGAAAGTTAAAGTGCATTGTACTTTAAGAAAAATAAACAAAAAGGGACAACCTGATGTCTCAGTGAAAGAAAACTCCTTACCAAAGTAGAAAAGCAATGAAATAGGTACCTACAACAGCAAACTTTAAGTACCATCTCACAAATTTGTGCAATTTAAAATTTTATAATATTTTTAACTGCCACGTAGTACTGCTGTTCCTTATTTGACAGAACACAAGTATCAGAACTCAGTACAAACTTACAGGATAACCTTTTTCCTTCAATATAAGCTGCTGGACCTAGAAAGGATGCGTGTTTTCCTTGCTTTCTGGCTTCTTTGACAAGTTACCCAAGCTTCTTTCTTTCCATTTTGTTGGTGTGTGTCAGATCTTCCTTGGCTTGTATGTTCTTCTTTTTCAGGATCCCACTGTCATGAAAATCGTCCAGATTTTGTCTACGAAAGATCGCATTGTGACCTGCAAAATGACTGGCTGTAGTTGCTTTGTCATGGACACTCCAATTCTATTCACCATGTCATCAAGAAAGCCCATCTTTCCCCCTCTTCAGATGTCAGTAATGTGAAATGTTTAATGATTTCACCTCTAAGTTGAAGTTAGTTCTGTTTTTTCAAAACGAAGGCACAGCAGTCATAAACTTTGGTTTAGCTGTCTCTCTCTGTGACGTGGTAAAACTTAATAGTTTTGGAGCTCAAAACACACCAACTGCAAGGTCACCATTGTGAATTGATATTCCTCTTTCAAAAGGAATTGGCACCAACAACTTCTGTTGTTTCATCATGTGGTGTTCAAAGGCAATGTTGCCAACTTAGAGAATTTTTTGATACATTACCTGAACAAGAGCTCTAAATGCAATTAAGAGAAAATCTTCAAAATTCCAATTAAAATCTGGTGTAAAATATTTGATAGCATATCCTGCCAATTGCATTATATGGTAGTGAAGTAAAGGGTCCACTTTGTCATTGTAGCTATACCCATTGGGTTAAAAACTCCAAAAAACTAAATGCAAAATCCTGCAGATACCTTTTACATGAATAAAGAAAAACACCAACAAACACTTAATAAGCATGTCACTCATGTTACCTTGAAAGATAAGGACTACTTAAGCAGTTTTCAAAAATATGATGAACACAAATTTTTATAGCTAGTGGGGTGATCCATAAATACCTTTTGGCTCTATGTTCAGTTGTTTTATGTGGAAGTGTTAACTGCCAGTGGAGGGATATTGGTGTATGCCACTAAAATCATCAGTAATTCTTTGATCTTTTAAGAAGAAAAATGTCACTCGTACCTACTGTAAGTTGTTAGTAACTAACAAATGGGCTGGCTTATACACCCATACTGCAATTCCTTTAGATTTTAGATCCCAAAACCAACTGGCTTACTCAGAGTCCTGATGCAATCAGCCTATCGATTTGTTATAACAAACAATAGCAAACAGTTGTTCTCTGACACAAGCAGCAGATACAGAGGAACATGAACATCCCAAGAGTTCTGGAGTTGTGTTATTGCACCCCCAAAATGAAACAGACAGGTTTTGTCTTTTGTGAATTTTTATTCAACAATATCAACAATATCAACATATGCTGTCGAGAATAAATTCACAAATGATTTATACCAAATTAATTGGTTCACAGTTGAATACACTTAATATATCAGTTGAAGGGAATTATCAGAATGCATTTGTTTGGTTACCTCATACTGTACAGCTCTCTGCTAAGCAGAAATCATTGGACTTCAATGTTAATAACCAAGGTGGGATCTTTTTTTGAATAGTATTTTCATGAAGCACTACCAGCAGCACCAAATAATTTTTCTACATATGCCTTTGCAGATAATGAAACATGCTTTATGAATTTAGAAATCTTTCCAATTTGCTTTTGATATTGCAGTTACTATACACCACATCCTGTTAAGGAAAACAGCTTTTAGTGGTTGAGGGACTTCCATGGTCAACATGTTTGTCAGCTCTTTATATAGAACAGAGGAACACCACCTTTGATGGATCCTGATGTTATATATCAACCTGGGTGGGTGACAGGAAAAAATGGGCTCCTCTCAATGCTCTGGAGGAACTCACTGTCCATATGATTAATCAAAACAGTCCAACCAAAGCCCTGCGCCTTCCAGCGGTAGGTTGAGTCTTGCCTCCTATCCAGAGGACTGGAGAAGGGGCACAGCAGTGGGCTGTTGTAGCTGTAGGGCTTAGAGGGTGGACTTTAATGGCCCCCGAGATTTCGCTTTTCTCCGCTCATCCAGTCAAGCCCTATGAATGTCAGGCTCATGGTCATGAATATGAAACCCAGTGCTGTGAAACAGGCAGCCTGAAAAACCAAGAAGATGTGTAAATGCAGAATCACTAGTCCCACTATTCTCCTGGCTGTAATGTTCATTGTCTTTGTTATACTTCTGTTAACACTGTTGTTCTCTGCCATCCCTCTTAGTCAGGGAGATATATGAACCCACCTGTATCTTTGGTCTGGAGTTCATGGGCTCATGGTCGGTAGGGATGATGCGGATGTAGAACAGTCCAGGAAGGATGAAGATCAGACTGGGAGCAGTGGTTGCTCCTGGACATAGAGGGGAATTGCAACAAATCATTGCCTTGTAAAACACAGTTTATCTCAGAGAAAGCTATCGGCTGTACTGAACAAGCCAATAAAATTAACAGTCTTTTCTTTGCTAAAACTTACGTAATATATTTTCCATGGGTTAACAGTCTCACCTGTCAACTGAAAGTAATACTGTGTAACTTTTGAAAAAACTTGACATTACTGAGTCAGTCTGCTGATGTCATGACTGTTCTTTGCTTTTTTTTCATTCAGTTGAAGTTGCTGTATGTAGGCTCACCTGAAAGATAACTTTGGACTGCTGCACTTTGTAAAGGCAATGCAAAGTTAGCATATTTCAAGGCAATATAAATAGGTACATATAGAATTATAAAAATAATACCATAATGGATAAAAATACAGTGAGAGATGAATAAATATTCCAAAAATGAATTTAATAAAAGGTAGTGGCAAACTGAAAAGGGGAATTAAATTAAACACTGACAGTTTGATCAGACCTCAAGTTTACTGGGATTTTGTTACACATATGTGATGCTGAAAAACTATACTCTGCTTCTCTTCGTTTAGTGCCAACCTCAGAGACAGAAAGCAGACATGTCCGTGACCACCTGAAAGCTCCCAGACCAGATGAGAGGTTTGAATGGTTCGGACTGCAACAAATCAGAAAGGTATTTCAGCCCTGAACCACTCAGATCATTATAAACATACAGTTGTGTTTTGAAATAAAGAAATAAAAGGCCTGAGAGTGTGGTCTTATATATTAAGTATTCTTAATGGGCTCTCTGGTGTAAATTTTGGTACATCTAGTCACTAATTTGTTCAGTGCACTTCATCAGTTTTTTATGGTACAATAGTCTTCTAGTGACATTGTTATGGAAATATTTGTTTTCTAATAATGGTATTATGGTAACTTGTGATAAATATTAATTGTCTTTCATAATCTGAGCTATGGGGGAATGTAGATGTTGAACAGAAGTGGCCTGAGAATGGAGCCTAGGGGAACTCCATATCATTTATCTTTACTCGGATGTATAATCGACATAAAGTAGCTGATTCAAACCAGTTTAGAGGTGGTTTTTCAATCAGTCCAGTATGTTGTGGTAAACCCATTGAGTGGCACTTTCAATTTTTACCATTCATCTGGCCCAACCTTCCACAAAACTTGAGGTCTGCACAAACAGTTTATATTGTACATAGTGCCGATGTACAATTGCTCTCATTTGATATGGAACAAATACCCTGTTTTGTTCAGGCTTTGCTCTTAAGTCAAAATGCCCTCTCTGCTCTGAGTGAAAGCTTCGTAACATGGGTTTAAAAACTGCTCTATAGTTGTTATTATTATTATTGTTGTTGTTGTTGTTGTTATTTCTATCCCACCAGTTATGCCGAAGATGTCTCGAATATTGGGAACAAGGATGACCAGCAGGTTGACAGCAAAAAGCAGACACACAGCAATGGTGATATGACGGAACCAGTGGAAGGGCTTCCCTGGAAACAGCAGCTGCAGGAGGGCACGACGGATCTGATAAAAACACAGAAGTGCACATGATGCTACTCAGGTATCCGACCAATACAGTCAAACAAAACTATGATACAGAAGAGCCGTGGAAGAAGCAGCAGAGCAACAGAGAATTATTTTAGATCATGTATACATAGTTATCACTTCATCAATTATCAGAATTATGATGTTAAATTATCTGTTCTTAAACCTGGAACTGGAAACTCAATGTGCCTGCTTTCTGCAACCAACCCAAAATACATCCAAAATCCACAAATAATTTTTTAGTTGTTGAATTCATCCAAAGAGAACTGAAAGGTTCAACTTCTATCTTTACCTTTTGTATTTAATAAAACATTAAACAGTCTTCAGTTGATTCAGAATGCTGCTGCGAGAGTATTGACAAGAACGAGAAAGAGAGATCATATTTCTCCTGTGTTAGCTTCTCTGCATTGGCTCCCTGTGAAATCCAGGATACAATTTAAAATCCTCCTCCTCACCTACAAAGCCCATAATGGCCAGGCAACATCCTATCTTAAAGAGCTCATAACTACCTTACTATCCCAGGAAACCCTTCATTCTCAGAATGCAGACCTACTAGTTGTTCCTAGAGTCTCCACAAGCAGAATGGGAGGCAGAGCTTTCACTTATTAGGCTCCTCTGCTGTGGAACCATCTTCCAGTTTAGGTCCGTGAGGCAGACACCCTTTCCACATTTAAGAGTCGGCTTTAATCCTTCCTTTTGATATAGGTTATGGTTAGAACTTGCTCAGCATTAGCTGGAGCCATCCCCTCACTATGCTGCTATAGACCTAGACTGCTGGGGGACTTCCTATGATGCACCAATCTCCCTTTTCCACCACCTCCTCCTCTCTCCCTGTGCTCATTAACATCTCAAGAATGCTCATTACTAACTGTCCTCCCTCTCTCCTGCAGTTTTGTGCTTTCTTGTCCCTCTCCTCTCTCCTCCTGTTGCTTTCTGCAGGTTTTTTTCTTCTGATGCTCCTGAGTCTGGATCCATGGCTGCAGATCATCTACTGCCCCATGAGCCTGATCAACACCCACTGCTTTAATTAGTGTGATTACTACTGTTAGCATTTCATTTAGTCCTATTAGTAATATTATCAGCCCTATTAGTATAACTATAGTATATATAGCTATTAGTCCCATTATTATGCTATGCTCTCTCTCCTCCCTCCTGCCCCTGCTTTCTCATTGGGGAAATGTTGGGTCTCTGTAAATAATAATAGACCTTCTCTAAATGAAAATTTCCCTGAGTCTGTTATGATATGGCATTATATAAATAAAAGTTGAATTGAATTGAATTGAATTTGATGACGAAGCTTGTTTTTTCAGTTTCAGTGGTGTCACACTTTTTCAGATGATTTATCATGCTGCTACACTATCAAATAAATTTTAGATTTGTATGGATAATTCCAGTGGTAGAATTTCATATACATTTGGTACATTTCTAAATGAAACTACCTGAATTTCAGGTATATTGCCACTCCAAACAAGTTAATATTACTTTATTTCATGCTTTATTTTGAAAGAAATTATGAGGTTGTTATTGTAATTATGACATGTTTTCTTGTAATTAGATGATCCAGATCTTGTAATTATGAGATCTTTTCTTTTAAAAATGAGTTAGTAGAGTTATAAGTTTGAGCCTTGCATTTTTTTCTGTGCTTCCACTGGAATTCACCAACTGTACTGAAAGCCATTAGTAAGTCAGAGCAAAATTTATTAAATCTTCCTGCATAGAGGCTTCATATTTAAAGCTTTCACTACTCCCTCCCTCTCCTGGTAGGCTTTTAATGTGGAAAATCTACAGGAAGGAGATAGAAGTGGATACATCTCTGTTGTACTGATGGTATTAGTGCTGTGAAAATGTACGTTATACAGAATTTTCCTTGCAAATTACTGTACCACAGGTCCTACCGCCTCCTTTTCAGCTTCTCTACTTGGCCTTCCCTGGAGACTGTCCTTTACACATTTGTGCTAGACTTGTTATTTGAGCACATGCTTTATTTGAGAATTTATAGAACCCTGGACACTTTACTTTTGTACTTCATTTAGTACAAAGACACAACACAAGTATTTCATGTCAGTATCAGAGACTATGTCAGATGGATGTGTGTGAAGAACAGACATGTTCTTACAGGAAACAAGACCACAGGTACAGTCAGGGTAACAGCCACCAGGACAGCCAGCCGAACACACAGGATAAGAGTGTCCAAGAGGTCCACCTTACTGTAGGTATGGAGGAGCTCTGCTTCAGTTTTCTCTACACACACACACACACACACACACACACACACACACACACACACAATGAAATCTGACTTCTCACTGTCATAAAACTGAGCTATGTTTTGCAGCTGACTTAAAGAGATAATGCTCTCACCATAGAAGGTCAGGTAGCCAAATATGGCAGTGAAGAAGTACATGATGAACATGCCCATAATGGAAACGTTGCCAATATTCTGCATTCTTCTCTTGGTTGGGCTTTAGAAGAACAAGATGGTACATCGTTTAACGATAGAGTACATGAGGTCAAGAGAGTGAAGCATGGCTACTGCTATAGTTTAATTTCAGGAAAGGCTATATTTAAAGGTACACTCCCTTATATTGCTTTAGTGCCCAAATATGAAACTAAGTATATTGATTGAAAATAATTATTAAATAAACCGTTGGTTTAGGTCCAACTTGGCTGATCTTTCAACTGCTTGTGATAGTGGACTGATCCATTTCCTTTTAGCAATGTTACCATTTACCTAGATTTAATTTTAACTGAGAGATAAGGGGACCAAGACCACAACAATATGTCCCAAGTTGTTATAAACAAGAATAATCATTTAACATTGAACTGATTTTTACAAACAAGGAGTGGAGAGAACATTTTAGATATCTAGTGCCATTACAAAATCAGTAGTGCGACATTAAGAAACAAAACAAAAAAAGGTATGTACCAGAGGGTAAGGTAGAGTCAAAAATGTGTTTTTACCTCTGGTGCATGTTGTGTAGTGCATGTGAAGAATGTTAGAATCCAATAATGTCTGCATCTTACTTGCTCAATTCAGTATAAATGGGAAGCACTTCCGGGTGACACACAAAAGCAAATGCCAGGATGGGGATGGTATAGGCCGTCTGAAAATCAAGTGACAGAGGAACTTTATTTTGTTGTTTTCCAGGGAGAATATGAACTCTGAACAAATCCAGTTATGTGCCCATTGTAATATTATGATCCCATAAATAGTCTCTGACCATACACATGTTCAGAGCACACTGCAGTTGTCTGAACAGATCTCATCATAGATAAACATTTCAAATATAATAGGTAATTTTGTGTTTGTGCATGAAATTCAAGAATCTCATCTCTGACCTCTTGGTTGATGGTGAAGAATTTGGCGGCACACATGTCATCTGGGGCAGCTGCGTTCACAGAGTAGTTACCAAACAGTTCCAGAGGGCAAGCAATGTTGAATCTTTTGTAGATGACCTTGTGTGACAGAGAATAAGATTTTGAGGAGGTAAAACAATTGCTACCTTTGCTGCCTTTGGTAACAAAAATATATACCTTGTACCTGTTATCTACCTTGTTTCCATATTCAGGTAATTGATATATTGAGTGTTTGCACCCAATGGCTACTCTCTTAAAGGTGTCAAAAAGCACATTACGGCATAAAGTGAGAGGAACTCATCCTTGTCAATCTGGCTAAAGCCAGAAGGATTCATCTTGTAGATATTGACAAGATTAAGATGATTGTGACACAGAGATTATTGTAGTGGGAACAAGGGCCATACTTTAGATTTAAATGTAAATTTTAACTCATTGTGGGCATCACCTCATATATAAGGAAAATAAAAAAAGATTAAAAAAAATCAATCAGCTCTAATCAGAAGTACTCAAACTTTCATTTCAGGGGCCTCTTTTTTCTGGCATAAAAGAGACATGCCAGTTAAAACTTTACAATAAATGAGGATATTTATGCAACTGCACGTCAATAAGCAATGGAATAAATGCATTATTAGTAATGGACACAGTAAAGATATCAGAATCAATCCGACACCAACTCTTCTCATGGGCAACAGAGGTAAAATTTAGCTGAGTCTGTGGTGTTGAGATGGAGCTGGCTTCTTCCAGTTGAATTCACAGTGGTTCAGTACTGATTCTGGTGATGCCATGCTGGAAGTGTCTGGAAGTGGGTCTGCTCAGTTGATGGAGCAGGTCTTTAGGTTGAGGATCATTCTGTGCCAGCCAGGCTGAGGTTCTGGAAGATGCAGTCTCTTTGCTGGTTCCTTGGCCAATTAAAGTTGGTTTCGGATAAACTCCGATAGTTTCACTTTTCCTAATTAGACTCGTTAAATAGCCTAAAAGTAATTTCACTGGCTCTGGGACAAAACCTCCAAAGTAAGTACAGTATTAGGCTATAAAACATGTAAAATAATCTGTCAATACTTAATGAGTTTATAAATTGATAAATAAAAATACTTAAAAAAAGTAATACATATTGAATAATAATTGCAATTAATAACCTTTTAAAAAAAATTACCAACTACAAACTGTCTTTCAGAGACATCTGAGGCTCTGTCATTTATGTTGTGTGAATAACTATTCAAGCTTAATAACAAAGAATACATTTCCATAGACCAATCTGACATTTAGGCATTAAAATGACAGGCTTTCATTGACAAACTTCCTGTTTCATAGACCCGTTTCACTTACAAATGAATGTACACCACCTCAAAATGTCACTCAGAAATTCTTAGCATTGTCTGCTGTTTACTTTTGAATGATAGTACACCACCCTAGAATGTCCCTCACTTATAATCAGGGCAATCTGATTTTGAGTTTCAAACCTAAAGCCCTCTAAAATGTTATGAATGAGCTATATTCCCTCTAATGTCAGATAGTGATATGAAAAGCAAACATCCTGTTTCCACAGACCAATTTCATAATGCCATTTGGATATTGCAGGTTTCATCATTGTTCCTTTTCGGCAAACAGTTGGTAAAAAAGTTCACTCTGTTGTGATTCCCATTTCTTAGACATGTGACACATGTATTGAATCACAGTGGGGTACTCCACCTCCTATCTGTGTCCATTTTTGTATTTAATTTTGAGTATAAAAAACAAATGGGGCTCGGTATCCAAAATAATTTATTTGGAATTGACAATACTATTACATATTTCAGAGGGATTTTAGTTTGAAATTCAACATTTGATTACCCCGATATTGTCAGAGTGACACTGAGATAGTGTACCATCATTCTGAATTGAAATTGCTCTTCTGAAACAGGTAATTTCTGTTTAATATCAATCTAGATCAGAGCTAAAACTATTACTGTCCTATTATTGACACTTTAGACGGCTTTAATTTTGAAACCTAATGTCAGAGTGTCCTGACATTGTGTGCGAAACATTCTAAGGTTGTGAACAAACATTCTAAAATATATCTGTAAAGTTTCTCAGTCATCAAGGTTGTGTTTCTTTTAAATGCTTTATGAAGTCAACCGGACTTGTTTGTTCTTGAAGACATTTCACTTCTCAGTTATAATTGTTTGGTGGGGGCCCAAGGTCATTAACCTCTAGCAGGGTCATAAACACCTTGAGAGTTGTTGAGGTCATGTGAGAGTTGTTGCCATTTGAGTACACATGAGTCAACGTATGAATGGTTGTTAATCTGCCTGGGGAGGGATTTCAAGACTGTGTGGTAAGTGGATGATAAATGGTGTCAGAGTCAACTTCCTCTGTCTAGGTTGTTCTACTTTGATGTAGATGGCTTTTTTCATCCATTTTCATCCATTTTCAAACCATTGGTTTTCTTCGCAGACATTGCTGTCCTCAAATGAATGTCCCTTGTCTTGCAGATGTAATCAGACTGCTGAGTCCTGATCTGAGGAGTTGGCCCTCCTATGTTGTGCCATGTGCTTGTGAATTGGTTGTTCTGTTTCCCCGGTGTACAGGCATGTGCATTCTTCACTGCATTGAGTTGCATACACTACATGCTCTATTTATGTCTGAGTGTTTTGTCTTCTGCCCTAGGGTGTTATCGGGCTTGAAGTGCACGGGGATGTGGTGCTTGTTAAAAATCCGAGTTTTTCATATACACCCGCAACACCTGCAACACAAGGAATGACAATGTCCTTCTGGGCCCGATGGTATAGGGTTCTGATAACCCTCAGCTTGTGCTCTAGTGAGTGATGATATATATTGATCTATGTGTGTGGGTTTTCTATATACCTCTATGTTGAGGCTTCTGTAATCTGTAGATTGAACCTCACAGTCAAGACGGGCAGACTATTTCCTCTGACAGATGTCAGAGGAGAGGACAGAAACATCAATAATATTGCTGTCCATTGCATTGATGTTTTCTGTGAAGACTTCCACTTTTTATTGCTTTCATTTTGAACCATGTCTTGACCATGTACCTTAACCACTCACTGGGAAGGAGATTAGGGCTCTGTTCTTTACCTCTTCCATATACAGAGATTGACCAGTATTGGAATCACTGGTTAGCCCATGGTGCAGCTGTACTTCTGTCTGTAGAATCTTCATTGCACTGGAAATAGGTGGTAGTCAGGCAGAGGTCGAGCGGGGGTTGAAATTATTTGCACCTCTGAATTTTAAGGTCAGAAAACTATTAAGATGGTTCCTGTACATGGTGCTACAAAAAAAGCTCAATGAGAGAAGTCTGCAAAGGTTGATGTGGATTGTGGAAAAATCCCCTCCCAAGACATTTAAAGAGCTTCAGGCTAACCTGGATCAATCTGGAGTGGTGGTTTCAGCCTGTACCATACACTGCACACAAACCCAAGTAATGCTCTATAGGCAAGGGCCAAGGAGAGACCACTATTGAAAGAAAGGCACAAAATGCAAACTAATGTTTGCCAAAAATTTCATAGATGCGCTACAGTTTTTCTGAGATAATGTTCTATGGAAAAATAAAATGTAGAGCTCTTTGGCAACACAGTGCATCAGTTTGTTTATAGGCAACAAGATGCAGCCC
This sequence comes from Istiophorus platypterus, assembly GCA_016859345.1. Lineage (NCBI taxonomy): Eukaryota > Metazoa > Chordata > Actinopteri > Istiophoriformes > Istiophoridae > Istiophorus > Istiophorus platypterus. The sequence goes on from CM029111.1 coordinate 370,572, forward strand.
ATTAGGAAACCAACACCCTATCAACATTTAAACATGGTGGAGATTCTATTATCCTGTGGAGCTGCTTTGCTGCCTCTGGTACTGAACGCATGGAATATATCAAAGGAATGATGAATTTAGAAGACTAACAAGGCATTTTAGAGTGACATTTGTTCCCCAGTGTTAGAAAAACAGATTTAGTCTTTCACCGGGACAGCGGCTAAACGCACACATCTAGTAGCACAAAAGAAAGCTTGAAAAGGAAAAAAGCTTGAGTGCATAGCAATGGAAGACTGGCAGAAACTACCAGCAGACAGGTGTAGGAATCTTCTAGATGTCTACAAAAATATTTAGAGTCTGTCATCGTTGCCAAAGGTTCTACAACCAAATATTTGTGAAGGGTGCTAATAATTGTGTCTGGTGTACATTTTGTGTTTGTATAATTTCACGATTATGCAAAGTTTTGTTTTTTTTGTTTACATAATTGTTCAATAATCTTGGACATTTCATTAAAATAGTTTGATCATACAAAATTGGTTACTTTGCATTTATTTCAAAAGATATTCTAAATTCTTTACTCAAAACTCAGAGGTACCAATAATTTCAACCAGGACTGCCTTTGGTCTAGGGTGAGGTTGGTCCTGTTGCTGTCCTGTCACAGTTGCTTCCTTAGTCTATATAGATTCCAGGGTGGGAATGCATGTGAAGAGTGAAGTGACATCAGTAGATACCATGGTTTCATCTTTTATTCTTCTGACCTTGTTGGCAAATACAATGGTCAGTCAATTGCTTTGGCATTTGGCCAGTTGTTGTAGGCAGCTTCTTACCTTTCTCTTAGAGCTGCTGGTAGGAGCTCATCTCAGTGTCTTATAGGTGGCTTTATCACTGTGTAGAATGGTCACCATGGCATGATATCTTTATCAGCCAAAGAGAGGGTGAAGTCTCAATCTCTTTGCAGTGATGCCAGCTGCCTCCTTTCTTGGATGGTGAAGTTGGAAAGCCATGCTTTTGCACTAGCAAGGGTGGCTTATACCTTCAATCTGAGTTGTTTGGCCTCTTATCTGCCAGATTGTTGTTTCTGGTGGCTGATTTTGTGGCTGTGATGAAGTCTACCACTTGTATCTGTTCAGGTGTTACTGCAAAGTTCAACTCAGGACGCAGGTCCACCTAAATCTGCGGGACAATGGACACTCATTTGAGAACAGCAATGTATGCATTTTAGCCAGAGAAGACCAATGATTTGAAAGATGAGTGAAAAGACGCCATCTATATCAAAATGGAACGACCATCGCTAGACAGAGGAGATGGTCAATGACACTTCTCATAAGCCACTTACAATCTGGTCTTGAGATCCCACCCCAGGCAGATGAACACTCATTCACAAATGTCTCATATGACCCTACTCACATGATGGCCAGGTAGGTCAGTGATTGCCATGTGACCACATTGACTCTCAAGTTGTTAAAATCCTACAAGAGGTTAACTGCCTGACAGTTAGAAATGATGGAAAATTTCAAATGAGACATGAAACATCTTCAAGAACCTCAAGAAAATTCAATTGGCTTAGTATAGCACTAAGAAATAAATAACAATGTTCAAAATGGAGGCTTGCTTTGAATGCCAGCCTTAAGGACAGAAAATGACTGGAGATAAGGTTAGCAGAAAATGACTGGAGATAAGGTTAGCAGCTATGAGAAAATCTTGAAGGACACCCCCCCCCCAAAAAAAAAGAATGACCCAATGCAATGTAAAACAAAGGCAGAAAAGCAAAGAGCTATGGTACAAAGACATGTTTAAGTGAAAAATGTGCCAGGAGATCTCACCAAGCGTAGACTGCAGCTTATTTTATTAACTGGATATTTACACCAAATTATAAACCAAGTCAGCTAGCCTCTGGCCAACTAGCCTCCAGCCTGCACAACAGTCACCTAGCCACCATCCCATTAGCCAACAGCCTGTCCCCAAGTCAGCTAGCCACCAGCCTGCTAGCCACCTGGCAGTCCCCTTACCTTGATACTCACCTGGCTTGTCCACATGTGTGGGTCTTAAGCTGCCCATAAAACCAGAACCTGCACATTCCAGAACCACAAGCAACATCCAGCCTGACCCCAAGCCAGATCTTGAGTTTTCTGTCTCTGCTGACATCATGTCTGTTCCTGTGTCAGGCATTCCTGCCGATGTCTTGCCTGTTCCTGCATCTGGTATTCCAGCCAGCATCCCACTGGTTCCTCAGTTGGACATCCCAGTCAATGTCCCATCTGTTCTACAGTGGTGGATTCCAGCCAATGTCCCGCCTGTTCCTGAGTTTGAGGTCCAGGCCAATGTTCTACCTGTTTCTAAGTCAGCAGTCCCATCCAATGTCCTGCATCTTCCTCATTTGAGGGTCCCTACCAACATCTCACTTGATTCTGAGTTAGTTGTCCTTGACATTGCCATGCCTGTTCCTGAGCCTGTTCCTTATTTGGCTGACATCATGCCTGTTTGTGAGTCTGTTCCTGAGTCGGCCAATGTCAAGCACATTTCCTGTTATCAGGCGGTTGCTCAGCTACCCCTGCACCTGATGTTTAGTCAGCAGTCCTCACCGACAAACTGCCTGATACCGAGATGGCCACCCTTGCTGACAACCTGCCTGATCTCCAGTTGGCTGCCACTACCAACTGCCTGCCTTATTTCCTTTTGGCTTCCCCTGCTGAGGGCCCACCTGATTGCCCACTAATGAACTTCAGCTGGCAGCCCTTGCCAATGCCTTGACTTCCAGGCATAGCCCCTGCTGATAGTCAGACCTCTTAGATCATCAGTTGGTTGTCATTTCATGTGCCACTAACCAGTCTGCACACAATGCCGTTGTTTCATCTGACAGTACCAGATTATCAGTTGGCCTGCCCAATGCTATACTTACCACCCTCCATTGTGCCTGTTTTTCTGCTTTGTTTTATTTTTTTGGCTGCCTGGTCCCCCTGTCACCTGCCACATACCCTTGACCCCAGAATCCTGTTCTTCCACCAGAGGGGACCTCACTTTGCCTGTGGCTTTCTGCTCTTCCTCCTGCTCAACTTCCAGAGGGGACCTATCATTGCATCTGGTTCTGGCCTTTGGTGCTGCCTCTGCTGATGGCCATCAGACCATTTCACCCCTCTGTCTGAGCTCCAGGCCGTTCTTCCGCCAAGTAACTCTGCTTTGCAGCTCTTCAGCCACTGGATAGACTGCCCAAGGTTTCCTGTTCATCAGCTTTCAAGCCCCTGAGCTGTTCGCATGAAGTATCCCGCTCTTTGTCCCCTCTGCAACCGGGCTGTCCGTTGAATGATTCCTACTCCATGAGCTTCTCTGCCCACCTTTTGACATTACAGATCTGATCCATTGTTTTTTTTTTTTAGAAAAATGTTGATATTGTACATGTATCTAAGTGTCATGGCATGCGGCATACTGGTGATTTATTAAATACAGCGTTATAAAAACTCATAATTAGGAATGTTGATGTAAACATTAATTTTGTTTATACAGTTTATTCCAAACCATAAAAACGTATATGGTCAGGGATGACATCAAGCATTTTATTTCTCTCCTTTTGTTCTTAATAACTATCTTTGGGTTTACACAGGTGTTTGGTTGTGATCTCGTGTATTAGAAGTGACCTAGTTATTGAAAAAAAAACAAAAAACTGCCTGCCACAGGCTGTCTATCACTTTGGCCCTGACAAGGGGCATTCTGTAGAAGTGGCTCAAAGCTCAGTGAGGCTTTTCTCCTCAGTTTTAGACACACCTATGACACCGCAGCTGATGCCATCTTTTGTTTGATATTTGAGTTGGTACACTCTTTTTATTCAACTAACTGGAAATATGTCTTGAAGGAAACATATTTGCAGGCAGACTACATTTCATATTAACATAATGAAGTAGTTGTAATTTACTATTTGATAAATTGAAAATATGTTGATACTGAATATATCAGTAAAATAATCCCCAACACTATTTTTGTTTTCTGCCAAAACATCTTGCACTAACATACCATATTTACATATACTGATATTATAAATCAGTACAACTCTCACAGTACTTGGTTAAGTTTCAGTAAAAAAACAGAAAAACATGATAAGTAATAATAAGTAATAAATAAAATTTACAGTGAATTCAGACACATATTTATTTACATTTATTCTAAACCACCATCTTTCTTCAACCTTAACCAAAATGACTTTGACTAAACCACAGACAGGACCCTGAATCTGCACCCCAGTTTCTGGTGTGACATTTTGCATTTTGTATGGCGATGAATCTGCTGGCATTAATAAATTATCACTCATTAAAAAAAATGTTCCCTCTCCACATTATCCAGCCAGAGATTACATTGCCACTGCAACTGGGAAACCAGTTTACTAGTATCTGAATGTAAATTCTAGGTCAAAGGGTTCAGTAGTGTCATGGTCATGGTTGGTAGTTACCAGCCATTGGCACTCAATGTATTTGGTTTTGTGATATTGTATTTCCTTAGAGATAACAAAAATGATTTCTCTACCACAACCTGTACCATATCAGTAGCCATAAAATTATATGTGATGACCCACAGACTCACCGCTGAGAGGAAGAAGACCATGCAGGAGAGAGAGAATCCACTGGTATAACCAAGATACCCTGCAGAGCATAAGAAAACAATAAAAGTATTTATATAAGTATTATTATGTGAGAAAAGACTTTATGTGTATTTCCTTTGGTTGTTTTGAATCACATGGGAGAGCAGAACCAATATCAATCTTTTATCTCCTACATGGCTTTTGAAGGCTGCATCAAATTCAGTTAACACCATACAATAAGGAAACACAGGGTTACATTCTTTCTAAAGATCTGATAAAATGAATGGTCCTTCCATGCATACATTGTCAAAAGAATTAATCTGAGGATTTTTTGAGTATGATGAAGCTGTGCAGAAGTGACATACCCAGGTGTTTCATCATGGCCAGCGGGAGGATGATGCAGACAGTGACGATGATGATGAGGTAGTTTCCGTTCATGAACCAGTCACTAGGGTCAGAACACAAGACATCACACACATACAGTAAAACATACTCAGAAATAATGTAAAACTGTGTTTTTCAAATTGCAATTCAAAATGAAAGAGAGGTAAAAAAAAACAAAAAACAAAACCGAAGTCTGCTCCATTGTAAAATGAGAATTTTTCAATTTGTTCCAAGGACAGGAAGTCAAATATTTGTCTGTGATATATTTGTTTTTTCTTGCCCATACCCAGAGACAAGTGGCTTTAATGTAAGTCATTGGTCACATTCTTGTCCCAAAACTTAAAAAAGCATCACATTTAAAAAAAAAAATGAGCCACACTGTTGCACTGGGTGACATCTTCCTTCATCATGCACTCTGCAGTTTATGAATGTGATATTAAATTTTATAAATTTTGTTGATTTAAAAGTTGGTAGCAGTACTCACTCAGAGGTGAATGTCTGGCCAAGAAAGGCTTGGATGACTAGTGGTAACTCATATTTCACTATGAACAGGTAGCTGGACATGGCTGCAGGAGAGGAAAACAGAAATCCTGTACTACAAAGAGTATTCATTTGTGTAAATAGTATTTACATGTATTTACATGTTCCGTCAAACAATTTTATCACAGGTTCTAGCACATTTGGTTCCTGTAATGAAATGTATTATCACCACTCTGCCTTCTCATATGACATAAATATTTCAAATGGTACATTTATTTATCATTCTCGTACCTCCAATGTTATGTAACGTTATAATGATGGCTGCTAGAATCTTCCCTGGCTGGCCAAAAGCTCGAAAGCCAAGCTGCTCATATGCACGAATACCTGAAGAGACCAGTAAAAAACAACCATGTTAGCAAAATGTGGACATTCAAACACCTTAACATGCTTACTAGCTAATCTGGCCTTTAAACAGAGGAGGTAAAGTGGAGAGACAAAGACATTAGCCTTGTGAAAAGGTTGAGGTCTAAGAGTAATCTCAAATTTTTTAAAATATTTTCTAAATGTAATGAAGCTTACCTACAACTCCAGCACTGCGTAGCAGCAGATGAATAGAATAGCAGGACAGACATGCAATGCACGTCAACAGGATCCTGTGAAATAAAAAAGGAATGGTTTGTAATTTCATTAATCACTTTTTACATGTTGAGTAGTTTCAGTATTGTACTGCACAGTGCCGATGGCTTCTAAATGAATTCTAAAAGCTCCAGGCAACCCATACAGTGTGACAACCACTGAAGAACTGTACTTTTTAGAGCCAAGTATAAGGCATTTCATTAGTCCAGCCAACGGCTTACTGCACTCCCAGTTTAAATGCTGCATTATTTAAAGTTTTATTTGACTAAAGAGGCCATATAAAGTCAACATGCTGCTGTTTCAATGTCTTAACAACATCTATGGTAGGTTACAGTAAACGTTTGCCATGGTCACCTTTGCTTCTAGTTGGTACACCATACATCACCTGAGTGGCTAAAGGAAGGATTAACACTTTTTCAGGTCTATCTTAAAGTTAGAGCCAGGTGCCAATATGAACACAGCAAAAGGTCTGCTCTTGTAGCCATTCTTCCTTTTCATTTCAGCAGCCAGCAAAGAATGACTGAACATGAAATGGGAAACAACAAATTTGGAAGATATCTGGTAATTTGTCGTAAGTTAGACTAATGAAGCCTCATATTACCCTCAAATAAACTGTGGAATCACTTCTTGCGTAGAATGGATTTTGTCTTCTATCACTTACAATAAAAGTGCATTTGGACAGGATCTCTTAGAGGGCCACTAATAACGGAGGAATGATTAAGGCAACCATTTTCAATGTTCATATGGGAATGTGAATATTTTTTTTTTAAAAAGTTGAAAAATTGCAAACCTATCCTTTAAAGAGTGAGGGGGCAGGGTCTGAGGGCAGCAACAGATTTAAAAATGGAACATTTTTGCCTTCAACTTCTAACTCAAATACTATACAATGATAAAGGGTGAAACAGCAGTTTTTCTAAATGTCTGAGCATTTCAGTTACCTTATTTCAATAGCTCATGTCAGTAAGTAGGTGACATTTTCATTGAATGACTGTAATATGTGATCATTGCATGACATTATCAGTGTCTTCAAGAGATAATCTTAGTTGGCTGACTTACACTTGAAGGACTTTTTACTTTTACTGAATAGTGGCCACTGTAGCTTTAAGTGCCAATATGGGGTAAATGGTTAAATAAAGTGTAACAGTAGCACAAATAGAGAAGAATCCGTGAACTGACTCAGTAAATCAGTTACACAGAAATATCTTTCTAATGGTAGTTAACATTAGCTAACATTAGCCAGCATAAGCTAGTGGTCATACCAGACTAGGTAAGGAACGCAGGAACGCATACTGAACTGGGTAAGGGTGTTTTATTGCTTATAAATTCAACTTAAACTTGTAACAGGGAAAAAGCATTGCTTATTCTTGCAAAGTAACGCACTTTTACTTTAAGATGCTTTTGAAAATGGGGTCATTCAGTGTCATGTCCCATTCTGCTTTTAGCTCATATTTTTCTCACTTCTGTTATTTGCCCAGTGTTTCCTGTTTAATTTTAATGTGACTAATTCTTCATCTCATTTGAGATACCCATTCCCTGCCCTTTTTTGTTTTCCATCACTGGGATCATCTGCCCAACTCCCTTTAGTCCTTGTGCTCCCCTCTCTGTATTCCAGTTCATCTTTGTTGCTTGCAACAAGCGTTCCAGCCTTCTCCTAATGGTAGTGTTCCTGGTTTTTGATCTTAGCTGAATTGTTTCAGCCTGCCTTTTTCCTAAGCCCTTTTGGGCTTGTTTGACTGCTCTTTTTGCCTGCCTTTGTATGATCCTTTTTCCAAGTAAAGACCTTGATTTTTGTGGAATGGAGAACTTTGTCCTGTGTTGCACATTTAAGTCCTATTGCCTTGTGGTTACCAGTGTTACATTCAGGAGATCATCAGGTTTCATGTCATCGTAAATCGATCACATGAAATGAAGTTGCAGCATTAATTATTACAGGGTGGGTGGATGAGTCTACGAAACTTCGGACTTTAACACAGATGACCATCCTTTATTTCCTGTTTCAAACCAACAATCCGCATTGGTGTTTGTATGACCACGATCATGGGGATGGTTATTGTTCCCATAATGACAAAACTCAACTAACCTTCGTAAAGAGTCAATTTTAACCTTAACCTTAACAGAGTCATTTTTGTGCCTGAACCTAACCAAAACAGCCAGAGCAACATAAATAGCTCATTTAAATGTTTCATATGTGATCAGTCAACTTAGTCTTGGTTCATCATCAATATTTACAAATCAATTTCTATTTAATCTTTCAGGAAAAAAAGCATTGTGTAGTAACAGAAAACAATGGAAGTAATATTCATTATCAGTCATACAGCACATTGAACAAATCTGCTTTTCTTCCTTCAGTTTCAACAGCAAGTGGTAAAGTACCAGATCTCAGCAGGGCACAAGGAGATCTTTTAAGAAATTATTTACAAAATAATTTCAATTGCCATATTTACATAAACTTGTTTTATCCATTGTTTACACTTGGTCCACTCCAAAAGCCACCATTGGAAGACTTGTTGGTTTGCCAGTTTTCCATCTTTTGTTGAAGGTAAATTTCTCAACTTCTCCTATAAACCTCTAACATCCTGCTATTTGCCTGGTGTGTTTCCTGTTTGTTTTTGTTTTTTTTTAAGTACTCAAATCATTTGTTTCAGTTATTGCCCTTGTGTATCTGCCACTCCTTTGATCATCAACAACCTCTAACCCTAAACCTTACCCTAGCCCCTGAAGCCATGCCTTCAGCATCCCATGGGGGAAGGGAGGAACACATGAAGCTGGGATACATCTGCCTTTCTCTGGAGGAGTGTCATCACTGACTGAAGGAGGGGAGATGCATTTTTTGCATGAAGATGGGCTATTCCTTGTTGGATATTCAGTAAAACGCCTGGCTCATCAGTGAACCGAGGATTACTAGTGAGCTGAACCACTTCCTCTTCTCTTCCCTCTGGAGGGACTCTGGATTCACTCACTTGGTCTCTCCTGCTGGTTTCCTGGAATTGGCTGTCTTTGTGTACTGTGGAGGGGATCTGAGCTTTATCAATTTGGGCAAAGCCCAGCAACTCCAGCTAAGGTTGGATCCTCTCCTTTGCCCCCTGGCGCCCAGTGCCCTGAAAGGTTGCTTGCTCTGCCATATGATTCTCTGCCCCGCAACCCTAGGCCTTCACATGTCAAGTGACCACTCTGAACGTTGTTTTCCATGTCATAGACTGTCCTCGCTTTTCACTTACATTTGGTGATACCTGGCTTAATAAACATAACTCACACACTGACTGGTCCATTGGGCTCATTCTGGGGTGGGGTAATCAGTGTCACTTATCATGTCTCCTGTCTGCCCCTTGCCAGTATTTCTCCCAGGTCCCCTGATTTCCTCTCAGATTTCCCTGATCTGTCAGGAGTTCCCTCTGTTTACCTGGAACTTAAGTACCTGGTTATGCCTTTTGGTCTATGTAATACTCCAGCTGTGTTTCAGGCCCTGGGTAATGACATCTTGGAGGACATGCTTCATCATTTTGTTTTTGTGCACTTGGATGATATTTTCATTTTTTCCAAGGACAAGAAAAAATGTACAGCGCGCCCAACAGGTTCTCCAGCATCTGTGAGAGAAGTTCCACCAGCAATCTGTCTCCTTCTTAGGATTCAGCATGTCCCCAGGAAACATCAAGATGGATCCTACTAAGGCTAGTACTGTCACAGACTAGCATGTACCCTGTGATTGCAAGAAATTACAGAGATTTTTGGTATTTTCTAATTCCTACAGATGTTACAGAATTACAGTCCCTCTACACACCCTTACTTCCCCAGGCACCAAGTTCCTGTGTGTATGTGTGTGTGTGTGTGTGTGTGTGTGTGTGTGTGTGTGTGTGTGTGTACACATGAAATACTGTTAAGTTCCTAGCCTCGTGTGTCTCCTGCTCCCCTGATCATCCCCAACTGCTTCCAATTACTCACCTGCCCCTGGTCTTTCTATCAGCTGCCCCTGTATATACTCCCCAGTTTCCCTGTTCGCTTTTCAGCATTTTTCCAAGTGATAGTCTCTATGGTTTTTTACTTAGCTTTGTTCTCTAGATTTTGGATTTTTGCTTACTTCCTAACTGGATTTGTTGGTTTAATTCAGACAGCTTAGCTGTGTAGGACTGCTTGACTTTCCAGTAAAAGACTTTGCCTTTTTGAACTTTACTTTGGGTCCTGAGTCTTTCTCTGCATCTGAGTGTCTAATCTACCCAGAAATGTTACAAAACCTTGTTTGTTTTTGCTGGCCAGCTTCAACTGTTAGGGGTACATTTTCTGATTTGTAAGGTAGTACAAAATAATCGATGGACAATCTTAAAAAGCCACCTGGGATTACTATTGATATTTTATTCTGATTTTGACAGCAATATGTGGATGTATTTCATGTTTTTTTAAAGAATATTTATTTGACAATTGACAGTCTTGAGAGAGACAGAAAACAAGAGCAGAGAGAGGGCTATGAAGCACAATGTTATGTCATGTTGGACATGAGGTATTGAGTGAACAAATTATTGATTCATTGTGGATACCTTCTGTGACTAGGTATTACAAATCAGTTGAAATTCATTAAAAAAATTGAAATTAAAATAAACACTAGAAATAAAAATAAAAACAACAATGCTTAATATTCATGCAATTGTAATATGAAATATTCAGCAATTGTCAAGACAGTTGGATTTTTATCAGAAATATATATCAAATTATCTTTTCCATGACTTGATGATTACATTGTACATCTTCTGTAAATCTGTTTGCATGGCTAATGGACACAGATGGGGAATTGAAATTGTGCTCTGTGTAATGGTCCTGACCTGATAGTGGTTGCTTTGTGCTTGCACAACATCAGTAATAATAATAAAGTCATACAGAGTACATCATTTGGAATTACAGATTTGAGGCCAATTTCAGGAGCTAGGGTTCACCATTAATGCCCTGATGCAATTTGTTTTAACATTTGGTATCATTTTCCTTTTCCATTTAAAATACTTTACATATGCAATAACAACATGTGGTATAAGCAGTAAGTGTGAGTGTTGTAAGTGTTGTGTAATATTTACCTTGGCTCCTCCTTGTATGTTTGTCTACTGTCTGTCTTTTTCATGGAACCACTAAGGTACAGAGCGTGTGTGGATGTGCGTGGGTTTGTGAGTCACGTGTAATTGTAATCTTTGCAAATGTGTATCTCCATTACTCACAAGAAGAGGATGATGCCGGTGTTCGACATGGCATATGACAGACCCAAAATGCCACTGCCCATGATGGCATTGCTCAGGTTGAAGACAGACATCCCAAAGGATGTTTTGCCCTCAAACTGAAAAAGACATAAGACTGGAATATTAATTTCAAAGACACAATAACAATTGTTTCATGTTAAGGTGCATATTATGAAATTTCATCACAATTCCCCTAAGTGTAGTGTCCAAGGCAATGCAATACTTTTCAACATCATACTCACAAATCATACATCCATATTTTCTAAAACATATGTTAATATGCAACTCTTTTTCAGTAGTATTCCTTTTTTTTATGGGGGAAAACCTGGGTTGTGTTCATTCATTATATTTATGTTCAAACATTCTTCAGTTTACATATGCCTGCAATGTGTATGTGTTAGGTATACATAGCTTAGGTTAGAGAGAAAACAACTAGTTGATGTTGGGTGAAGGTGATTATAATGATTAGTATAATAGAACTGCAAAGTGGTCTGACTGTCATAATTAAACCAATGACATGATGCATAAAATATGTAGCCAGGTGCATTAAATAGAAACACATTTTAATTACCATCTGAGACTTGTATCCAGTGCTCTCTTAGCACATGAACATATGGAGCAGCAACCTACTGCATAGCCTCTGCCTTCTTCTCATACTCACATCTGTGAACTGAGGTCTCTTTGATCCATCACTCTTGTGCTGCAGAAACTTTTCTTTCTCTGGTGAGACTCTGAAATCCATCACAAATAAATAGAAACTTCTTCAACTATAAAATATGAGCATACTTGATTTACTATGAATTCATAGTGGTAAGCATAGTAGGACACACATAGGAAACATACCCTCCCTCAGTAGGTACAGCAGCATCATGGTGGTGATTACCATTTGATTGCTTCTGCAATTCCATACTTATTACAGGCTCAGTGGGCTCAGTTATTCCTTCAGATAGATTGAAATTTTCAAAAAATTAAAAGGTACTGAAAGGTGAAATCTGAAAAAAGAAGAAACGAAACACAAATGACGAAAAACAACCACAAGGAGAATTTTTGGATATTTTCTCATTTTATATTGCCTGTAGGACACTGACACCATCAAAATTTCTCTCTCTCTCTCTCTCTCTCTCTGTATATATATATTACAAAAAAATGAATATGAATTAAAATATCAGGTACAGTGTAAACATATAATATAAAGCTACACTAATCAGTATTTTTCATTAACAGTGTATCAAAATACTGTGTGTAATATTAAAGGTTCCCTTTGTCTTAACTGAGTATATGATCTTCTCTTAGCTCATTGTTTCAGTTTTACAGGTCACAACCTTACTGTTAAGGTTTCTTCTGTTTAGGTCACCTGTCTAGGTGGTGAACATAGAGCTATAGAGCCAGATATGTCCCTAAGGAATGGGTGTAAATTAAACTAGAGCTATAACCAGAGTGAATACTGAACTTAAGAGAGACTTTCTTCTTCTAAAATCTGACCCTATATGGCATCTTTGCAAGTAGATTATTATGCCCCATAGGTTTTATTCTTAGGTGATCTCTAGTGGCCGTAGTAATTATATCATGAGCAAAGGAGGAAGCCAGGTGACAAAGTCTGCATTGAGAGGGTGCTGGGGGTGGGCTGGATGGATGGAATGGCAAAAAATATGACCCTTTCTCATGAGACTGCTGTTCATTTCATGTTTAATACTAATATATATCATTGTTTCTTTTAACCATAACCGTTCCAGAACCTTAGAGGAACAGTGTGTTGGATTTAGTGACATCTAGTGGTGAGGTTGCAGATTGCAACCAATTGAATTCCCCTTCACCCTCACTTTCCAAACATGTAGGAGAACCTACTGTGGCCTACAGGTAATGTAAAAACGTTAAAGGCCCTATCTAGATGCAGTGTTTGGTTTGTCCTTTCTGGGCTACTGTAAAACATGACTGTACAACATTGTGGGCTCTGTGGAGGAGGATCACGTCCCTATGTAGATGTTAAGGACTCATTCTAAGGTAACTGAAACACAATAATTCTGTGTTTCAGGAAATAATACACTAATGAAAACATAATCATGATGCCAGTAGATCCCACTAAATCATCACACTGGTTCTTTAGCTCTGAAGAGCAAATTCTTGAGGGCAGCCTGGAAACAACAGTGACATGCTATAAGAAAGTGATGAGAAAGGCTGGGGCCAGCTATTTGAAGAAGTGACAGAAATAGAAGCTACACAATAGTTAACAATAATGTTGCTTTACACAGCCAGTAAAGGAATGATGTTTGAGGCTGAACTCTCAACATTTCTTCTAGTCTGGTAAGTAAGCCGTTGTTGGCTATGTAGCGATAGCAGAAACCCACATATAGCACCTTTAACCATGTTTTTTTATTGCAACTAAGGTCTGGTACACTGCCACCATAATGCTCCACATGTTTATTATTGTAACACGGTGACTAAGATGTAGGTTCATTATTTTATGTGACACTCCAAAGGGTTGTATCAGAGAAGATAAGGACAAATGAACTGTATGATCATTCAGGTTGGGGGAATTGTTATAATTAGATGGACACAAACAGGACTCCAAAATGCTAATGCTAATTTATCTATTTCCCTCAGATGTGTAAATCATTACCAACATGTTCACCAGAGCACTTTTATAAGGTGATAAAATGTCAGTGTTGTGTTAGAACTTGTCTCACTTCCCTCTCTTGGAAAAAATAAATAAGTTGTTGCAGCTTAAACTATTTAGAGTGACGGAGTTTTATTTATAGAATTAAAAAGTGTTTGGAGTGAGTGAGATGTAGTTCTCTCTGTACTTATCAATCTTGAGGATCCCTAACAGTAAATGTATAGACATTGGAATTTCTGGTTAACAGAAAATACCAAAGATATGCCAAATTATATAAAACTCTGATCTGTAAACATGCAGATATTGTAGCAGCTAAAGAAGGTTATCTGTTACTGTGTTTAATATACTAATACATCTTAGGACCTTAATTGTCCAGATTAAAAGCCAGAGTTGGTCTCCATGTCTTAATGCATTATTTCTGATCTATTAAACAGCATTCGGTGAGAGAAGACAGATAAAGAGAGAAAATGAATTATAACAAGCAGTTCAGTAGCCATATTCAGCTCCATGTCATCAGTATCAAAGTACACATCTGAGTCCACTGAGTTACAAACACATTCCTCTCCATGTGGCTATGTTTGGTTTGAATGTACTGATGGAGGAGATGAACAACAAGCAGTATTCATCCACATACGCTTCAGGCCAAAAACTAAAAGTGACCCACCAAAAAATTCCAAGGCAAATGTGATTAGACTGAATAAATTAGTCAACTGACAGAAAATTATTTGGCAGCTATTTTGATGGTCAATTATTTGTCTAAACCATTTCTGAAGACCAAAAATTACAGAATTCACCAGTACAACAGTGTGTGTTGGGTTAATCTGGTGTTTGACAGCATTTAATCAAATCCGAATCCAGTATGGAATCTGCTTATGGAAACAGCAATTTTTGAATTTGACACCTATTTAACTATTACTTTAAGCTATTGTGCAAAAATTATGAAATGACAAATGTCAAATATTTGAGAACAAAAACACTGGCAATCCACAAACAAAAACTTATTTCCTATTCAGCTAAATGAGCAGCTGAATAGATAGTATGATGCTCTTTGCTGATAAAAAAAATAATACCATTGGCTAACAAAACCAAGCTTTAGCCAAACCATAATATATTAAAATTATGTTTTGTCTTGGTGGGTCAAAATGTTTCCCAAACCCTACTGAAAAGCAACGTGGCCCTTTAGATAAGAGGCTAAATTGAAGCCAAGTCTGAACAGCTTCAGTTTCATCGATATCTTTTCCCTGTAGGCCTCAGAAATGACAGAGTGATAACAGCTGAGAACGACCTCCGTGCTCAAACATGACTGAGCTGGATCCTCAGACATTGACGTTTTGTACAGTAGTTGTCACATGGACCGTTTTTGTAAATATTGTCCCTAAGTATACTGGCATTTGAAATTTTCATGATCTCATGCACTTTATTGTTGTCATGAAATTAATGCATCTCAAACTCAAATGAATCTTAATTTTAATTATTTTAATAAATACATTTATTATGATGTTGTCACACACTTTAGGTGGTGGCAGAGCTATTAGAACATATAACTAGTGTTTACACCGGAAATAAGTTAGCTTAGGTTTGTTATTCAAAATCACCACTTATAAAATAGTAAAATGAGAAGCGACAATTTTAGTTAGCCATGAAAAATGGACACCTCCCTCTTGAATTGGGTTGTCTGGGGGTTTCAGATCAGGATAACATTCTGTCTGTTCATTCAAAAATTATTTATCGCAGAGAAGTGGTCTCACTGTAACTATACCTAAAAGAACATTACATGTTTGCAATATATTTTCGAATATAAAAGCAACACTATTCAGCTTGATTGGGGTTCTACTGTATTCCCATCATCACTGACTAGATTCCATTTTTGATTTGGTTTAACTTAGATGAAGGATGCATTTCTGTTTAGAAAATATCACATATGATTATTACACATGATTGAATAGTTTATTGAACCTGCTTTTTAAATTAGGGGATTACATTCAACCATTTTGGACAATATCCCATTTTAACTACCAGTTGTTAATATTAAAGAAAATGGTCTTTGAGAGCAGAGTACTTAACTGTCAAACTCAGAGTCAAAGTTTCCTGTGGCTGCCTGCTCACCTGACACTATTTGACTTATTGTAGTGGAGGTGCACCCACCCATCCTTTGCACCAATCAGATTCAAGGGTTTCTTGTCAATGCATTTGGCCGAGAGCACATTTATAGCTGTTAAAAGGAAACTTCTGTTTATGACAGCCTCGGTGTTGCTGTAGCATGTGCTTTTCCAGTGGGTCGCTAGAATCAAATAATCAAGCATTATAAATGCAAGAAAAACCAAGCTAAACATTGTGTGAAACTTATTTTAACTCTTACAATCTACTACAAACTACAATAACCAGTACATTTCTTAAGTGTCCATATGTGGGTTTAAGCCAATTCCAAACATGAAATGACTGAGAAATTATTACACTGAACTAAGCATATGCTGGTTAGTTTGTTAAAGGTATAGTTAGAGAAATAATTCAATATTTAGGGAGCACCCTTGCTCTTTCTGACGGTGAAATGTTCAGGTGTTCAAAAGTACAGTGTTGGAATCAAAATGAACTTAAATTAGCACAACATAATGACTGAAAGCATGGGGAAACAGCTAGCCTGTCTCTTTCCACAGTGCAAAAATTAATCGGCCAATACCTCTACAGCAATTAATTAACATATTGTGTCTGTTTAATATGTGTTTGTGTATTTATTCATTTCTGTTTTTGCCTCCCCCTGATTCTTGTCTTTACTTTGGCACTGTAGTTAACAGGCAGACATGAGATTTATAACCATCTGAACAACAGACTTCTGAAGAGAAAGTGAATGACTGTATTTCCCCAAATATTGAACTATTTCTATTCAGCAAATTCCTTTAAGTTTATGAGTCCCCATGTTCCTACACATTTCTGAATTTCAAATTCAGGAGAATTTTGACTTTATCCAAAGTGTTGTGAAACATCTTCATAGCCCTTTAGAAAGAAAATGTGACCCTTTAATTAAATTTTAAACGCATAGAAAATGCAGTCACAGATTCTGTTTTCATCTGTGAGGTAAGAGAGAACGAGAGAGGTTGAGAGAGGTGCTGCCCAATTTCCTTGCAAGTGTTTAGATTTACATCTTATGTACTATTGTCAACTTTTTTTGTGTGTGTTTTAGTCTTTTTTAAATAACTTTTGACAGCTGAAGCTCATATTTACCTCAACAACAACGTATTTCAACATATATCAATATATTTACCTCAACAAAACAGTTTGTTTTGTTGGTGTTATTTTGGATTTTTTTTTTCAGTGTCAAATTAAATGAGTACATTAAAGAATTCCCCCATAATCATTTCATCACTCATTTCTTACCCCATAAATATCAGAAACATATTTCTACATTAAGACTTGTCATTTATAATTTCAAATGTAAACTGTTAAAAAAAAGAGAAATGTAAGAAAAATTAAAAATTTCACAAAATAAAAAATAATAGGTGAAAATACATATTTATACACTGCAGTAGAAACCAACTAAACTCTCAGCCACACAATAACTCCTATTACTGCCTGCTGACTTTGTCAGCAAAGTTAACACAACATTGTTAGTTCATTTAAAAAATAATTAGTAACAAAACTTATATTGTTAATAGATATTCAAACTGCTTAAAATGTTATTATAATCTCAAGAAGAATCAAGCTCAAGATCATTTATAGAAATTTAAGTTACTTATAGTAACTATTATGTAAAAGGCTAACAAGAATTAATTGTCAGGAACTGATCACATCTGGAGCAGTGCTACACAACCTGTGTCCATGAACTAAATTAATGAGTTTGATAAACCTTTTAATATCAAAGCCTCAGAGACTGGTTGGTATCTGCAACAAAGTACTGCTCTTCTCCCAGGGTCCTTCACTCTCCCTGAGCAGACCATATCAAGTGGTCAAACCACGTGGCAGAAGAGTAGCTCCAACTGAGCCAAAGGAAAGGAGTGACTTACCTCCAGAAACAGGGCAATCACACTCGCCAAAGCTCTGAGAACCTGTGTGGTGAAGTCCTGGGATCAAAGTGTGTAGTTTAGACCATGAAGATGATAACAGTGGCCTGTTTTTGGAGCCAAGCGGAGAAGCACAGAGTGTCTCAGGGAGAGGTTGGGGAGAGGGGAGCAAATGTGGGATCAGGCAGTTAGGAGGGAGGGCAGCTGAAAATGACGGTTTCAAGTTTCTTGTGATGTCACATGTACAGGCACTCCTCTTCCTTTCCAAAGAAAAAAAAGAAAACATCTAAGTGTGACTTTCTCTGAGGGCTCTGGTGATGGATTGCTGGGTGGAGAGTTCACTGGGCTTCTATGGCCTTCTAATACACACTGGGCCTATTGAATTGTTTCCATGCTTCAACTCTCTTCCCACTCCTTACCTCTTTGTAATGGTAACAGTGGAAATATGGTGAGGTGATCAGCACAGAATTGCGTAAGAGCCTGGCTGTTGGTGGGCAGCTCTGAATTAGAGGGAAACTGGAAAAAACTAGCACTGTTAGATCAGTGGGGAAACATTCCACAGAATGGTAAATATATAAACCAGTGCTCCCAAAGAACTGTCTGAGGTGACCTGAGTCCAGGACCTGTTTGAAACAACAAATGGTCTAGCTTACACACATTCCCACGGTTAATTTGGTATACTGTTTTTACACAGGAACATGGTTTCAGCTATTTGTGTGCCAATTCACTCATCCTGTGTCTTTATGTGGAGGTTTGGCTGCTCCAACAATATCGAAAAATTAAAACATTCATCATAAGGTTTACGTTGTACAAAACATTTGAAATGATTTTTCAACATGGAAAATATTTCAGAGTTCTATTTTCTTCCTGTCATGTAGCTGACTGCTATGTCAGGAAGGGCGTTGCTGAGAAGGAGAATTTAGGTTCAGTGAATAATATCCCAGGTAAAGAATGTATAACGACTATGAAAAACAAAAAGACAGTAATTCTGGTAAATAGTAGAGATGTAAAGTAGCTAAATATGATTTCTTAGGTAAGCAACTTAACTTATAGCACATTTCAGAAAGAATTTCAGAAGTATTTCTGTAGTCTATATGCAGGATATTAATGAGGTATTATTCTATTATTCAATCAATACATTTGAGTTATGTTGGGCAGTTGAAGTTTACCTAAGGTGAGAGATAAATCCAAGCCAAAGCTCCAAAATAGCCCATTTCAAAACAATGGCATAGAAAGTTGATTAAAGGAGTGCTCAAGTTATTTTAAATACATACCCATTAAGTTAACAGCTGGACTGGTGCGGAGTGGTAGACCATACTGAATTTGAGATACACCACAGATCGAATCTAAAATTGGACATAGACTGTGGGTCTGAAAAATGAAACTAATGCAAAAGTGCCTCAAACCTGCAGTCTTTCCAATGGCCAGCAGGGTGCAACTTGACTTGTTTCAAAAAGTCAGTTGTATAGAAGGCTATGAGAAAATCCCTCTAGTTCTCATTCAATAAATTACCTCATTAAACTTTTTCCCAATGAGCTCATGGTCTCAATATATAGTTTAAAGTCTTCTTCAACTCAGCATGATAATAAAAGACAAATAAAAATAGATAAAAAGGGTGTGGCCAGCTTTTGAATGACAAGTAGCTGCCACATGACCTGCAATGCATATCCATGGTACTGTATAAAGACAATCTAAAGAGTCTTGTGATCAATTTTTCAAGTAAGCACAATTGGTTTTAAGTCTGTTTTTCTCTAGCCAAAATTAGAATCCCAATTCATATCACAGGGCCCAGGTTCAAAGGCAACCAGGCTGAGTGTTGTGGCTGCCCGAACTTCTCATCTAAACTCCATGAGACCAGTGGGGTGTGTCTGGGAGTGGTTGGAGACACCTGCTAACTGCATCCTTCATCTTCAGGTGGTCTATTAAAACTTGATGCTTGAACAATTAAGTTCTGTCCTGATGTAACATATTCTCTAAAGCATTTTCTTGAGAGAGAGCAAACTCACCTGGATCTCAGTGAGAGAGGTTTGAGATAATTGGATAAGTCCCACAGTAGGCTGTATTCAGCACTCTGATAATGTGGTCTATAGTACACCAGTTAAATCCGTTTGGCCTCTAGACTCTCATTCTTCAGAACCTGAAGTTTGCTTATACACTTACCAAAGCGTTCCAACAAAGGTTGGTTGCATGATACAAGTTAGCAAAGATGAAGAAGCATCTTTGCTTATCCAGGGTGTTGGCGCTGGCCAATCCTCTTCCTCATCATCGTTAGTTGGGTTGGGATGGCTTGTATGGTTTACTTGTGAAAGATGGTGATATTGAAGATTGTGAACAAGGTTCATCAGTTGAAGCATGTCTTCTGGAATGCTAGTAAGTCTGCTAGGTCTGTTGCCACGTACTACTGTGATGGCTGAATTAGGATCTTTTTTATGCTCACTCTTCACTAACTGTGCCTTTAAGACTGGAGTTTTGTTTTTGCTAGGGGCATGGCAATAATCCTGTAACCTCTCTTGTCCAGACAGTGGATGAGAGAGGTGCTCCTCCTGATCATGCAGCAGACTTCTGGATGGGTAGCATGTACCTGTTTCCTAGATGGTATCCCTGGGGGTGAATATGGCATCAGGGGCTGCACACCAAGGGCTTCAAAATCTGGGAAATACTCCATCTTCACTAGGGTAAGGCCAGTGTATTTCCCACTTGAAGGACCATTAGAGTGCTTGAAATAACTGTTAGATTGTTAGGACTCTATTGCACCATTTGTACCTATCAATGCTCTCAGCCTGGAATGTTGGCCAGAACACCAGTTAGGGCCAGGGTACACTTTCTACACCACAAGCACAGGCATTGATTTCCCACAGAAAATGAGAATACGAGGCAAGCATAAAGGATGGTTCATGAAACTGTATTCAGAAGCTACATTTGAGGACCACACACATACTGAGCACATTGCAATTATTTGTGTGCAAATGTGCAAACAGTTTCTTCCTGCAGATGAAAATTAGCCTGTTTTGCTAAATCTGGCACATTTACCTGATGCAAGTGCTCATGTTAATTCAGATCCACTGTATCTTCCTAAATAAATTAACAGAAAACATTCCCATTTTCATTGTAGATATGGTTCTTTGTTTGTACAAAGTCTTAATATACACATCATTTTGGAATGTAGAGTCTGACCGCACAGATGGAAAGACATTTTCTGTAAACAGAGTTCCTTTAGGTGATGATGACAGAATGATAAATGGTTGATGAACATGACGAGAAAGAACTGGACCTCAACAAACATGTCATGTCTGTGCAGCCTACACCTCAGCAGCTATAAGTATTATTTTCTGTGGTCAGTGTCAGCTGGTCCAACAGTTTTCTTAAAGGGCAAGACAGTGTGTACATTCCTATAAATACCCACAGTTGAGTCCTGTTGACCCTCCATGGTAAATTACTTTTACATTATTTTTACATTACTTTTTACTTTTACATTAACTTTCCTGAGCATTTATGCACATTTATGTTCATGGGGGAATAATCCCCCTTTTAAATCACTGTTTAACAGAATAATCCATCTTCATACAATCCATCCATCATCTACAAGAAATCATTGATTTTATTGAAACACTACCCCCAGTCTCAATGTCTCAAAAATCCGAAATTAATACAATAATATTGTTTATATTCCTGTACAATGCTGGATGAAGTATTATTTTTAAAGGACTAAAAATGTGATTTAGAGATACTTTACCTACTTCTCATTGTGTTTGTTTGGGTTCCTAAAGAAAAATTTTGATAATAATCTCTTAATACAGATTGTTATGACATTTGGTGCAGACATTCATGGCCCCCTCAGGAACAATTGTAACCCCTTTCATTATCCCTTGACTTTTCATCTAGTGCCACCATCAGGACTTTGGGTTATGATGAAATATCTACTGATGTTCCCATCAGGCTCAGCTGTGCATTGTGTTTGGTGCTAATTTAAATTGTGACCATGGTTGATATTACCCAGTAGACATTAGAATTTATCATTTTCATTGTAAGCATGCTAGCATGCTGATATTTGTATTTATTTGAAAACACTTTCTGCAGGTAAGTAGACAAGCACCAGTAACATTGGATAAGGGTGGCCCGCATCTGACAATTTCTGTGACTTTCCAAAACTCTCAAGCTGACATTCACTCCCACTTGGAGTGGAGGTGAGACAGAACAGAATTACATCTCTCACTTTTCACATGAACAAAACTTTGAAGTTCTTCCTGTAAAATATAGAATATAAAATGTGCACTGTCAGCCTCATTTTTAAATGGCATTGCATCTTGCTCCTGCCTATGATGGCTGGCTTTTCACTTTGCTTTCTAGCGTTACCATTCTGACCAAACCCCCTATCCTCGGCCCAGCCCCCAGCCCAGCCCCCCCCCCCCCGGTCATCCTCATATTACAGGCACATATACAAAAGATTTACATACAAATGCAAAATATGTCTGTAAAATTGTGTTGAAGCTAATAAATAACTATTGAAGTTCAATTTGATAAAGTCCAGCATCTTTAGAAAAAAGACACCATGGTTGTGTAACTTGTGATAACAGGCAGCTACGGCATCAGCTCACATGTCAAGGATATTGGCATCAGTGACAGTCTCCACTGACTCTGCCAAGTGGATGTATAAATAGTCACTGCGTTCAGTGGATTAGTAAGAGAGAGCAGCACCCTCTCACCCGGAACAACACGAGGGTCTCCTACACTTACACATGCATACACACACACACACGCACACACACGAGGGTCTCCTACACTTACGCATACACACACACACATACACACACACACACACACACACACACACGCAAACGCATGCACACAAACATTCTTGCCTACAATAGTTGTGAGGACACTCTTTGACATAATGTATTCCCGAGCTTCTTACTCTAAGACTAGACTTTCATCTTTAATTCAAGGTGTTTCACAAAAAAAAATCACATTAACCGTTTGGGAAATCAAATTTTTTTTTTACATAGTCCCTCATTTTCAGGGGCTCAGAGGTAATTGGACAAACTGACATAATTATAAATAAAAGGTCTTTCACATGTGTCTTTCACACACTATTTCTAATAGTTGGATGAAAATTTTTTGCAGTCAGTGACTGCCTGAAGTCTTGAACCCATGGACATTACAAAATTTTGAGTTTCCTCTCTTGAGATGAGGTGCTTGCCAGGCCTTTACTGCAGCCACCTTCAGTTGCTGCTTGTTTGGGTCGTTCTGCCCTCAGATTTGTCTTCAGTAAGTGAAAAACATTCCTCATTTATATTGTGGTCAGATAACTGATTTGGCCATCAAAGAATAATCAATTTCTCTGCCTTGAGAAGCTCTGTACTGTGAAGCACTGTCATATCTGTTTTGCAGCATTTGGCTGAATCTGAGCAGATAGTAAAACCCTATAAACTTCAGAATTCATCCTGCTCCTTTTATTAGCAGTCACATCATCAATAAACACCAATTTCATTGGCAGCCATGCAATAACACTGCACCAACCATGTTTGAGAGATGTGTGGCTTTGGATCATGAGCTGTTCCTTGCCTTCTCCATACTCATCTCTTCATCTCTGCTACAAGTTAATCTTGGTTTCATTGTCCAAAAACTCTTGTTCCAGAATGGTTCAAATTTTTTTAGATTTTTTCTGGATAGTCCAATCTGGCCCTTCTGTTCTTGAGTGTTACCAGTGTTTTCCATCTTGTGATTAACCCTCTGTATTTACATTCATCAAGGTGTCTCTTATTTGTAGCCTTTGACATTGATATGCGAACCACCTGGAGAGTATTCTTGACCTGGCTAGATGTTGTGAGGGTTTTTTTTTTAACCAAGGAGAGAATTCTGTGATCATCCACTTTAATTGTCTTCTGTGGTCTTCTAGGCATTTTGGTGTTGCAGAACTCACTTGTGTATTCCTTCTTTTTGAGAGTGTACCAAATTTTTGATCTAATAAAATAACAAGGGAACAGGCCACACCTGACCATGAAACTAATTTTCAGTTAATTGTCCAATTACTTTTGAGCCTCTGAAAATGGCGAACTATGTAAAAAAATGGCTTTAATTCCTAAACAGTAATGTGAATTTTTTAAGTCCCTTGAATTAAAGTTGCATCTCAAGGCCTTTGTTTCAAATCCAAACTATATATTGATATTCTACTCTCCTTCTTAAGAATCTAAGAATTTAAGCATTTAACTTTTAGCCTGTCTCACCTCCTTGTTTTTGTCTGGCTTACCAGCAGGCAACTTTTTTCAGTCAAGTAAAATTTAATTGGAAATTGAATTGAAAGAAGTGGGCTATAATGTAAAGATTAACACTCTCACAAAGTAATGAATCTAATCTCATTTATTTTCTTAAATCGTTTCTTTTTACATTAATTTTTAATTTTTTTTTTACATTTATTTATTAGATGCACTGTATATTAGATAATTTGTAAATCAAACAGTATGTAAAAGTGGCTATCCCCTTCTATTGTGCTTTTGGTGCTTTTTGATCAATTTTTTTATTGATATCGAAATGTAACAGCAGGATTAGGAATCTCTTAATGTCTTAGCACTGATAACAAGCGATTTTCTTTTGGTGTTTTCAGCGCACTGATTCTCCCAGTTCCCTCGTGCAGAGCAGTTCGTTTAGAGCCACTTAGTGCTGACGTCACTAAGCAGCTTAGTGCAGCAGGTGAATGAAGGAAGAAACCGAGGAATATTTGTTTACATTGATTCTAAAGATAGCATAATGACGACATTTTCTGGACAAAGTAGACACACTGACTTGACGGACTACTATTGATCCGTAATCGATCATCTAGAAGTGAAGCTTGGAGTTTGTGAGCGGCCCAAGCAGCAGGCATGGAGTGCAGCGGCAAGGTAACTGCTGTGCGAGCAAAACCCTACATTTCATACAATGAAGTGACTAATTATGGAAAACAGGCAGTAATATGCTGCAGTGGAACATCCCCAGTGTCTCAGGTTTTTCTTGGTAGATAAAAACTCCATCTTGTGGTTCTACAATAGATAATGTCATAGGGAGGGAAATCTACAGCTCTGATAACAACATGTGACAACAGCATTTGAATGTGTCCAAATTCTACAGCATATTACACTAATATTATAATTAATTCTTATTTTATAGGCTGTAGCTTGTACGATTATAGTATGGTGTTTTTACAGTTCTGTGTAAGGAATCAACTAACTTCTCTTTGTAATAGAAAACGATACCTGCGCAGTGCTCAATCAATCTTAGACCACCCAATTAAAACACAATGTATTTCTTAACATTTTTTTGCGTTTTCCAACATATTTCTGCTTGTGTCTCAGTACCACTAGGAAATTATTTTGGTTTTCGTGTTTTTGCATCTGTGAGCAGCTCTTCCGTTGTCTTTCTGGATTGTGGGATGATGGTGTCCATTAACGCACACTCAAAAATCAAGCATTTTTCGTCTGCATTCTTTTGCAGCAGTGAAGGGAAAACAATCGGCCCCTTCACTTTTATGAAAGTAACATCAGTCACATCATTATCTAAAAGTACTGCATTACTACAAGTAAAATTACTATATTAAAAAAATACCTGAGTAACGACGAATTATCAACAAAATGTACTTAAGGTATCGATAGTAAAAGTAATTATAATGCACCAGAATGGCACCTGTAAGTATGATATTGCATTAATTATTGCTGATGCATTAATACCAGAATCTTATCTTTTAGTTTATCAGGGATTAAATGACACTTGCATCTTGTATGTAAATTGTAATCTGCAAAGTAAAATAGAAAATACAGTAAAAAGTAAAAAGTTAAGTAAACTGTTGAAATTTTTACTTTGAAATGTACTGAAGTGGAATTAACATAAAATGAAAATATTTCAGTGTGGTACCTTAAAATTGTACTTAAAGACTTGTAATTGCCTTTTCTGAAATATAGTATAGTGAAACGTGTTTCTGTTCACCTTGAATGCATCACATAATCCAAACCTGCTGTGTGTTATTTATTGTGTAATGTGGAGTAAGCAGACAGTCTCTGTCTTTATCAAGACAAGTATCTATGTGAGGGTGTTTTCATTCTTCACTACAGTATTCCAACTGAAGCACTACAGCTGACATGGAAACCCATTCGTCAAAACACTGAAAACCCCACATTGCTAACTAGAGCTACACAGCTAAATGCATTGCACTCACCCTCTCTGAGTGTCATGGCCTCACTCTCAATCAACAACATGGCTAATCCACTCAGCCTGTATATTAATGATCATTTTTGAGCTAAGAAGTAGTTTTACTGTTGATTTACTGCAGATGTTTGCTTTCATAGGGAGTAGGCTCCAAACTACTTCAAGAACTGTCTTTGGTGCTGCATTGTAGGGAGTAACAGACTGGGAGAAAACCAGTACTTGGGTGCAGACAAGTAAGGGCCCCACAGTGTACAGGGCCACATTGTTGACTGTAGTTTTGTCATGATGTCTTGCAGATTAATCATAACTATAAAGGGTTGTTTTTTGATTGAAAACTGCACCTGAATCAGTATTTTGTTCATGGTGAAGATGAAAAGTGGCTGTCTCACTCTTTTCAAAGCTTCCTGCCCAGCAGATTTACACTGGCACTCCTCCCCACAGATCAGAAGGACTATAGGGCACATACATACGGATCATTGTACAAAATATTATCATAGTTCCTTGGAGCAGTTCTAGAGACTCAAACGCTGCTTTAAATTTCTAATTTACACAGATGCATTGAATGACTATATTTTATAGGAAAAATAACCTAAATTGATAATAAAAACAAGTGTTAGATCATTGTTGGTTTCATCAGGTAGTTCAGGAGAACTAAATCAGGGGAAAAATAGCTTGTTCATCTCATCTACATTTGACTGAGCCTTGTGACTTCAGATAAAAATATTCATAGCGATTGCTTTAAAGAGACACTCTGATGAATTTATAAAAGTGACAGGTGTAAGGCCCGTAATCCAATGTTTCCTGTTCCATTTTTCTGCTAAAAGTAAAAAGTTAAGTAAACTGTTGAAATTTTTACTTTGAAATGTACTGAAGTGGAATTAACATAAAATGAAAATATTTCAGTGTGGTACCTTAAAATTGTACTTAAAGACTTGTAATTGCCTTTTCTGAAATATAGTATAGTGAAACGTGTTTCTGTTCACCTTGAATGCATCACATAATCCAAACCTGCTGTGTGTTATTTATTGTGTAATGTGGAGTAAGCAGACAGTCTCTGTCTTTATCAAGACAAGTATCTATGTGAGGGTGTTTTCATTCTTCACTACAGTATTCCAACTGAAGCACTACAGCTGACATGGAAACCCATTCGTCAAAACACTGAAAACCCCACATTGCTAACTAGAGCTACACAGCTAAATGCATTGCACTCACCCTCTCTGAGTGTCATGGCCTCACTCTCAATCAACAACATGGCTAATCCACTCAGCCTGTATATTAATGATCATTTTTGAGCTAAGAAGTAGTTTTACTGTTGATTTACTGCAGATGTTTGCTTTCATAGGGAGTAGGCTCCAAACTACTTCAAGAACTGTCTTTGGTGCTGCATTGTAGGGAGTAACAGACTGGGAGAAAACCAGTACTTGGGTGCAGACAAGTAAGGGCCCCACAGTGTACAGGGCCACATTGTTGACTGTAGTTTTGTCATGATGTCTTGCAGATTAATCATAACTATAAAGGGTTGTTTTTTGATTGAAAACTGCACCTGAATCAGTATTTTGTTCATGGTGAAGATGAAAAGTGGCTGTCTCACTCTTTTCAAAGCTTCCTGCCCAGCAGATTTACACTGGCACTCCTCCCCACAGATCAGAAGGACTATAGGGCACATACATACGGATCATTGTACAAAATATTATCATAGTTCCTTGGAGCAGTTCTAGAGACTCAAACGCTGCTTTAAATTTCTAATTTACACAGATGCATTGAATGACTATATTTTATAGGAAAAATAACCTAAATTGATAATAAAAACAAGTGTTAGATCATTGTTGGTTTCATCAGGTAGTTCAGGAGAACTAAATCAGGGGAAAAATAGCTTGTTCATCTCATCTACATTTGACTGAGCCTTGTGACTTCAGATAAAAATATTCATAGCGATTGCTTTAAAGAGACACTCTGATGAATTTATAAAAGTGACAGGTGTAAGGCCCGTAATCCAATGTTTCCTGTTCCATTTTTCTGCTAAAAGTAAAACTCGGATATGAGGTGATTTGTCTTCTTTTCCCAGTCTCTATCAGTGTCTGAATTGAGGAAAATCCTCCCTTAAGAGATTTCGAAGGAAAGCTGGAACAAAAAACACACACAGAGCAGTGTGACAAGTCTTTTAAATAACTGTTGAATGTCATTTATTCTATAGGACACAAGTGAAATACTCTTATATAAACAAAAGAGTTTTAAAGACATTTATCACGTTGATAGGAAATTTTCTTGTTTAATGCAGTCCTTTATTTGTGTTTCTCTGTTATAACAACAGGTGACACCCCAGCTGATGATGGCTGTAGGGACAGCTGTGATTGGCTCTCTCCAGTTTGGCTACAACACAGGTGTCATCAATGCTCCTCAAAATGTGAGTATTTTGTTGTGTGGGCATAGTGATACCATAGATTCTTCAATGAAAAAAAAGGTTATTCTTTTAATTTATCTAAATGGATATTATCTCGCAAAAGTTCCTGATTATATAGGGTTATATTATCTGCTCAGATTCAGCTCAGTGCTGTAAAACTGATATGATGGTGCTTCATAGTAAAGATGGATAATGACTCAAAATATTTCTGAAAGCAACCCATGAGTTTTTCAAGGGAAAGAACTTGAATATTCTTCAATGGCCAAGTCAGTCATCTGACCTCAACCCATCTGAGCATGCATTTCAATTACTGAAGACAGAACCAAGGGCAAAAAGACCCACAAACAAGAAGCAACTGAAGTCAGCTGCATTAAAGACCTGGCAAAGCCTCTCAATAGAGGAAATCCAGCATTTGGTGAATGAATCAAGGAGGATGAGTATGTCACTAGTTTGAGTCTGCTCAATAAGATGCGATGATCTAATTCAACAAAATCACAAACAAGCTGGGGGTATAGATTAGTATGATTCATACTGTAGAGGTGTTCTTCCACCAAATATTGTATATTTTCTGTACTGGGACATTTTTTGTGAATAATAATCCTTATGCTGACATAGCGTTGCCAGAACAAGAAAGAAAAACATAGAAATGTAGGATATCATTAATGTTGCAGTGGTTACTTTCAGTCTAATCTAGACTAGGATACCACACACACTGATGTAGAGCAGTTGTCTGCAACTATGCATCATCATTAATAGGAGACTTTTTTACCAGAGGAAAATGACTGTAAAAGGTGGAAAATTGATTTGTCATCTTAATGACGAGGAAATGGATGGTCCTTTTTTAACTCAGTGGTGTATAGCTGTATAGGAAAGGAACCTGGAGCCACCATATCTAAGCCAGGGGGTCACTGAAGTCAAAAGTTGTTGAGATATTTCAGTATAGACTTAAGTGGTGATTGACCAACGTGAAACTTGAGAAGGAAGGTTTAATCTTTTCTTATTCATCTTACACACTGAGCCTGCTATGTGATGTTTTCTAGATAATTGAGAACTTCTACAATGAAACATGGAACAGCAGGTTTTCAGAGCCCATCTCTCAGACCACTTTAACAGCTCTGTGGTCACTCTCCGTGGCCATCTTTTCTGTGGGGGGAATGTTCGGCTCCTTCTCTGTCGGCCTCTTTGTCAACCAATTTGGCAGGTATGTTTCTTCATCTCACCAACAACATTATTAATCTCACCTGCTCTAAAAATCACATACTAACAATTAATGAATCCTCTTATTATCTCTGAAGGAGGAACTCCATGCTAATGGCCAATGTACTTGCATTTATCGCTGCTGCATTTATGGGCTTCTCCAAGCTTGCTGCTTCCTTTGAGATGCTCATCATTGGCCGTTTCATAGTTGGTCTCTACTCTGGTCTCTCCACTGGGTTTGTGCCCATGTATGTTGAAGAAATCTCACCCACATCTCTTCGCGGAGCACTAGGCACTCTGCATCAGCTTGGTGTAGTGCTCGGCATTCTCATGGCACAGGTAAGATCCTTAAACCCTGAACCATGATTACCCTCTTTGTTTCCAATTTTCAGTAGCTTAAGAATTAGAAATTAAATCTCTTTATACTTGTATAGTATTGCAACTTAAAGCTTCACACTGAGTGAACTATTCATACCCACAATGTCAGATTTTATGGCTGCCCCATAATTTAAAATGAAAATATTCAAGGTATCATTGCCCTTATTCAAATAACAGCAATGTCTTAAGTAATCGTTGGCTGGAGAGATAAAGGCAGGGTATAAAATACTGAGAGGAGTAGAATTAAGTCTACTACCATAAGTAATGGTGAATTCAAAATAATATATTTCCACAGCATTTATTTCATCAGGACAACAACAGAGTATGTCATACACACCTCTCTGCCAACAGGTCTTTCACTTATCAACACTTATGTTGTTTTTATTCACCTATTAATTTCAGTAATTTCTACTTTGCTGATTTTCTGACTGTTGTTAAGCTTCATCAATGAAATCAGCACTTCTTGAAAGATGTTTCAGGAAGTCTGCCAGGGACTCTTAGTGCACATACCCTCCCTTTCCAGGTAGCTTTTAATTTGAAAGCTTTAAGGCTTTGCAGTTTAACAGTAGTCAAAAACAGACTGACTCTATTGTAAGGATGGGTTAGTGCTGTGGAAATATACATTACACTGAATTCACTGATGGGTAAAATGGAGGGCATCTTGAATTTGTCTGTCTTTAATCCAAGCCTGTTAGAGCCATAAAGACCCATTTCTCTGCTCCTGAAGTAAATAAATGCAACAAAATGCAGGCTGACATATAGTAGTTGGTATCTTGGGAAACTTCAGGAATTTTGACTAGAATTTACTATAACTGTGTCTACATGCACAGAATAATCCAATCATAATGTGATTAAGTTATTAATGGGACTAAGTCGGAGGCACCATACTGATATCATATTAATGTGGCGATGCTGTTAGTCAAGCTATCCAAGTTTTTTTTCTGATTTTGCCGCACTCATACAGCAGTCCAACTATTTCATAACATGTATTATGTTAGTAAGACGCTCCATTCTACAATTTAAAAAAAAATTAATAAATTAAAAAAAAAATACACACACACACATATATATATATAAAAGTAATGTCTATATATAATATAGAAAGTGTTCATGTATTCATTATTTCTATGCTTCAGTCTATGTCTTTCATTGTTTGTTTAGGCTACAAACAAATGTCCTGTGCTTGAACTAGTTTCTTAAAAGCAACCAAAGAAAAAAAACATCTTAATTGGACTTAGACCTAAGCCTGATTATTGTCCATAATTAGATTATTGTGTCCATGTGAACTTATCAAGTTCTGTGGGTTAGAATATTTCATGGCTGCACAAAAAAGTAAATTTTATAATGTTTATAATATATCTGGGCGGGCTGAAGATGATAAAAAGTTGCTAATAATGGTTTGCTTTGTTTGAATCGGTTTGTGTAACAGTTGCACTTGCACTTCAGGTGTCTAGCTAGAACACTGTAACAGCCACTGCCTCATCCTGTTGACCCTTTTTTCAAATTTATGTCAAAGAATTTGCAAAATCTTTTTTATGTTTTATTAAAGTCACATGAGTTTATCCTAACAGTTTGGTAATGACAAGGCTGGTATAAGCCTTTTAGGGCTGTAAGCAGCATTTGACCACCCCAGCCCCTACCCTGCACATTGTTTTCTTAAGTATCTGTACTGACATAACCCTGGACAAGACTCCAACCCCGCATTGCAAAATTTAAGATAAAGATATTTTATGATGTTCTAAAAATAGAACCCAGCATTAAACCAACTCTGTTTTTTGTTGGGTTTTTTTTTGTCTTGGGTAAGGGTTTTAAATTTTGCTCCTTTGGGGGCCTCTTGGTTGTAGCTCCTTTGCTCTGTCATGTTAAGAGCCATGTGCAAATAATGGAGCTATAAATTTAATATGTAAATTCTGTATTGAACATTCATCTTTGCAGAACCTTTAAATTATTAGAATAGTGCAAATTTCAGCCTCTTTGGTGAAACTGGTTTCCTTGTAGGTGCATACAGACACACTGGTCTCTCATAGACCAACTTTTTCTGTGCTGTTGTCATTTTACATTTCTTTTACTGAAAGAAGAAAGAGATGCAAGGATCTTTTGGAGATTTGCACAGTGAGTATTATGAACTATCCGGTATGAATTACAGAACTGCTGCATCTTTGTTTTGATTGAAACATGGCTACACATCAACATTCTGCACATGACCATTGAGCTGGACAGGCTAACAAACCACAGAATAACAGGGCATCACCATGGTCTGGCTGGACTCATGGTGATGGACTTTATATTTGCAAAGAAAGGCACATACATGCTATGGTTGTATCCAAACTCTCTGCTTTCGTTGATGGAGCTTTTAATTGGAAAGTGCCTGCTGCGAGAGTTTACTGTTGTTGTTACTGTAGCAGAGAACCTGCGAGAATTGTACAGCAGCATCATTGATCAATGAACAGAGCATCCCTGAGAGATTTTTCATTATCGCCGGTGACCCCAACTGTGCAAAATTAAAGACTGTTATGCCGAAATTCCACCAACATATCATGTTTGCTACAAGAGAAGAAATAACACTGGACCTATTTTACATCTAAGATGTTGCTGCCAATGTAAAAATGCTTACTCTTAGCCTTAAGACTGTGTGGTATTTGTATGTCTCTTCTGTGTTACACTGAGGTCAATGAGGAACAACATTTTGTTTCCCTGTAAGGATGTCAAAAATATGTGTTGTGATGACAGTAAATCTGAATTTTGAACCTGGCGTTTAAGAAAATTCCTGTTTAGTTATGATTTGTAACAAATATAAGGCCCCATGTACTGTATATTGTTGTATATAGAATCTGTAAACAGTTTTTTGTGTGTTCTGTAGATCTTTGGGATTGAATCCATCATGGGGAATTCCTCTCTGTGGCCTCTCCTGTTGGGTTTTACTTTGCTGCCAGCAGTGCTGCAGTGTGTCCTGCTACCCCTCTGTCCTGAGAGCCCACGATACCTCCTCATCAATTGCAACGAGGAGAGCAAAGCCCGCAGCAGTGAGATAAACACACACAAATACACACACAAACACAAA
This sequence comes from Istiophorus platypterus, assembly GCA_016859345.1. NCBI lineage: Eukaryota > Metazoa > Chordata > Actinopteri > Istiophoriformes > Istiophoridae > Istiophorus > Istiophorus platypterus. The sequence goes on from CM029111.1 coordinate 403,649, forward strand.
CACACTCACACACACACACACACACACACACACAGACACACACACACTCCTTCTATCCCTGGGAGGACACTCATTGACATAATCACTTTAACCTTAACCATCACAACTGAGTGCCTAACCCCAACCCTTCAATATCCCTAACCTAAATTTGACTCTAACATGAAAACTTTCCACACAGATTTAGACATTTCACAAAACACACAATCTTAAACAACATAACTTTGGCACAAATAAACACTTTCATGATGTTTACTGTGCTCAAAAACCCAACTTATGCTATATTCTACAGAAGTTACTGTAGTAAACTGAACTAGCACAAATAGCTACCATAAAGTTACTGATGCCTTTTTTTGACTGCACATATCATTCAAAGCACATCATTATGTGGCAGCTTTATAAAAACCTTTCCATGCTGTCATAGATTTAACTCTAACTGCTGTCTTCTAGTCATGATGAAGCTGCGGGGCACTGATGAGGTGAGTGAGGACATGGAGGAGATGAAGGAGGAGAGCCAGCACATGAAGAGAGAGAAGAAGGTGACCATCCTGGAGCTATTCCGCTCCCCCATCTACCGCCAGCCTATATTTGTTGCCATCATGTTGCAGCTCTCACAGCAGCTATCTGGAATCAACGCTGTAAGTCAAAGGACCAAAGTGGAATCACTGTGTCCTACGCAGTGTCACATTGATGAGACTTGCCACACAATCTGATGAGGGTTGAATCTATATATGGTCATGATGTTATCTGTTACTCTATTCAACCCATTGCTAAAACCTTGATGCCAGGTCACTAGTGTTAGAATGCCATAAACACCTGCATGGGATTTTTCTTCCCACAAAATAATGATTAAGGAGATGGGTCATAGGACATAAGTGATAGAATATGGAGAAAATACTGGACTTTAGAGGAAACATGAAATAAATGATACCCTAACTATTTTTAAAAATACTGGGTACCTACAGGGTACAATACTGGGAAACAAAAATTTGGTTTGGGAAAATTTATGTAAACAACCCTTTTCTTACGATGTAATTAAAAAGTAAAAAGGGGAGAACAACCACACATTACATTACAGCCAACATGCTTGGTTCTTAGTGTGTAGTATAAAATATCCATTGTAGTTCCATTTATTAACAAAAAATGTTACAGTGTGTAGGAGTAAATACAGTATAGAGAGTATATGGTATAGAGAGTGCTCAGTTTACAAGTTTGCCTTTGGCAGAGAGCCTAAACCCACACTACAAGGTTTTATTATCATGTCCTTTACTTCACTGTTCAATTTGTTATAAAGACAAGGTTAGAAATGGGGCTATACCTCTGAAAATCTGCCCCTAGCAGGCATATTGGTCCAACACTGCAGCCGCTCATAACATAATATAACATGTGGACAAAGCTGAATTAAACATGGCTAACCTTAATGTTTCATGAGGGACCTAGTAACCCTAGGAACCCCTTATTATTTTAATACAAAAGGTATTGACTTGTTTCCCCCTTTTAACGTTTAAATGACATGTGAATATTGTTAACACCACTGTACCTTCATTTAAGTATCAGTAGGAAACAGTCAGCATTTTAATGGCACCTGATTCATGCAACAAATAACACTGTAAATTGCTGACTGTATTATAAGATGCCTTATTTTAGGGTGCACAAAAATGGTAGGTTATGGTCCGATAATCATTAGGTAGTATGTGACTTCTAGTTAGTCAGTAATAAGTATCTGTTTATTTAGGGATGCACAAAAAAGGAACTAATGTCTCATGAAGAAAGTGGTTAATATGTTGATTCACACAGGTCTAGACCATACTTTTCTAGTTATAGTGGTTGAACAGAAGCAGGCTCAGGGTGTGGATGCTGCCTACATCAACCAGCTGGGTTGAGAGAGAGAGACAGCAGGAGAGAGCGAGAGGGAGACAGAGAGTCAGAGAGAGCAAGAGGCAAAGAGAAAGACATAAAGAGAGAGAGAGAGACAGAGAGAGATAGAGAGAGAGAGAGATGGGGACAGGAGGGAGGAAAGAGAACATAGGTACCACATTAAGAATTATGATAATAATGAGGCTAATTATAAAATTATAATAATAGGGCTAATAATAATTTTAATAATAGTAAATATGAAATTAAAATATGATTATCATAATAATTAAAGCAGTGGGTAGACTGCAGCCATTGATACAGACACTGCAGCTTTAAACTCAGAAAAGCCTCCAGAGAGCAACTGGAGGAGAGAGGGAAGAGAGTACAAAAATGGGGGAGAGAGAAGAAGTCAAGTTCGTATCAAGCACTGATGGGATATGAATATTTAAGGATGGAGAGGAAGAGGAGTAGAGAGGTCTGTGCATTATGGGAAGTCCCCCATTAATATAGGACTATAGCAGCATAACTGGGGAATGATTCAAGCTGAGCCTGAACCAGTCATAAGCTTAACCAAAAAAGAAGGTTTTAAGCCTTCTCTTAAACATGGACAGGTTGTCTGTCTCCTTAACCCAAACTATGAGAAGGTTCCACAGTAGAGGAACCTGATAACTGAAGGCTCTGCCTCCTGTTCTACCTTTAGAGACTCAAGGAACCACAAGTAAGCCTGTATTCTGGGAGTGCATTGTTTGAGTGATAGGGTACTATGAGTTCTTTAAGATATGCCTGGTGTGGGACCATGAAGGGTTTTGTAGTTGAGGAGAAGGAATTTAATTCTATTTTTGGGAACAAATGCAGAGAAGCTAGCACAGGAGAAATATGAACTCTTTTTCTAGTTCCTGTCAATACTAGTGCTGCAGCATTCTGGATGGAAAGCATTAAAGATTTATTTGGACAGCCTGATAATAAGGAGTTGTAATAATCCAGTCTGGAAGTAACAAAAGCATGGACTAGTTTTTCTGCATCATTTTGAGAAAAAATGTGCCTTATTTTTTCGTCATGTAGGTTAAAAAAAGGTGTCCTTGAAGTTAGTTTTTGTGGGAGTAAAAAACATTTAACTCCAAGATTCCTAATGGTATTGCTAGAGGCCAGTGCAGTGCCATCCAGAGTAAGTATATCATTAGATAAAGTTTTTCTGAGGTGTTGTGAGCCTAGTACAATGACTCAGTCTGAGTTTAACAGTAAGACATAGCTGATCATCCTGGTCTTTATGGCTAATAATAATGCCTAAGGGAGGCACATATAAGGTGAATAAAATTGGTCCAAGCACAGAACCTTGTGGAACTCTGCGAATAACATTTGAATATATATAGAGTATTTATTGTTAATGGGCACAAACTGAAATCCATCTAATAAATAGGACCTAAACCATCTTAGAGTGCTTACTTTTAAATGCCAAAGAAATGCTCCAGTCTCTGTAATAGGATGTCTTGGTCAATAGCGTCAAATGCAGCACTAAGATCTAACAAAAGAACAGAGACAAGACATATGTCAGATGCAATTACAAGAATTTGTAACCTTCACCAGTGGTGTCTTAGTTCTATGATGCCTCTAAATCCTGACTGAAAATCCTCAAATAAACTATTACTATGTAAACAATTGGTTGGTTGTTAGAGGATAAAGGATCTTAGAGCAAAAGGGAAGGTTAGATATGGATCTATAGTCGGCTAAAACATGTGGATCCAGAGTTGGCTTTTTAAGAGGAGGTTTAATTACAGCTGTTTTATCAACTGCAATACATAGCTTGTTAATAAAGACAGATTGATTATATCTAATAAAGAGGTGTTAACTAAGGGTTAAACTTAAGCAACCTGGTCTGGATGGGGTCTAATAGGTCAGTTGAGTTCGTTGAAGCATATGATAAAAATGCCTCCTTGGATGCATCTACGTTAACGTATTCCAACTGGGAAGACACCCCAGGGCAGACCCAGAGGACAATGGAGGTATTATACAGTTTGTATATTCCAATTAGCCTTGGATGTGTTGGGACTCCCCAGAAAGAGCTGGAGGGCATTGATAGGGAGAAGGGCTATCTAGGATATCTGGGCTACCTTACATGATCTGCTGCCACAAGGACCCAGACTGATGGCCTACAGAGAATGGTGAAGGGATAGTCTGTCATACTCCTATTTTCTGAAATCTTTGAATTTTCTTTTTTTCCCATTCATTCTGATGTTAAGTCCTAAGATACACAAGTATCAAATAAGGCAAGTCTCAAAGCAAGTCAAGAGACAAGTCTTTTTGTAATTTCAGGGTGTCCAAGTCTTGCTTTAGGTGTTAAGTCTAAAGTATACAGAGTAACTCACACACACTCACAGACAAACACTCACACAAACTCTAACAAATTAAAATGAACTATTCCCTGTCTTATGTGATCTTCTTCAGGTGTTTTACTACTCGACTGGGATCTTTGAGCGAGCAGGTGTGTCTCAGCCTGTTTATGCAACCATTGGTGCAGGAGTGGTAAACACTACCTTCACTGTGGTTTCTGTAAGTCAAAAAAATGTGAAAAAAACCCAGAATCAGTTGCTTAACTCTGTAATGTTGGTAACATTTACCATAATTTTGCAATAACGTACTTTCTCTCCTTCTATGCAGTTGTTTGTGGTAGAGCGACTGGGCAGGAGACCACTTCACCTCATTGGTTTGATGGGAATGGCCTTTTCAGCGTTTTTTCTAACTGCTGCCATGGCCTTGTTGGTAGGTTTTTGAGATCACTTAATCGTATGACGCTTTTCAGATAAAGTGACTGAAAGTATCTGTGGTATGCTGTTTGTCAGGACCAGCTCAGATGGATGTCCTATGTCAGCATTGCAGCCATCTTCAGCTTTGTTGCATTTTTTGAAATTGGCCCTGGCCCCATCCCTTGGTTCATTGTTGCTGAGCTCTTCAGCCAGGGGCCCCGGCCTGCTGCCATTGCTGTTGCTGGTTTCTCCAATTGGTCTGCCAACTTCTTAGTGGGGATGTGCTTCCAGTATGTTGAGGTAAGTCAGTTGTAATCATTTAAATTTGATGCCGAACTTTTACATTTATTAAAGTTCTTCAGTCCACAAATGACACTATTCTTCTGAACTGTTGACTTTTGCACTGCATATCCATGCTGTAGCTTGTTTCTGTAATTAAAATAAACTATATTTTGCCTGTAATGTAGCACCTCTGTGGTCCATATGTCTTCATCATCTTCACTGTCCTGCTGCTTGGCTTCTTTGTCTTCACGTACTTCAAAGTGCCAGAGACCAAGGGCCGCACATTTGATGAGATCACAGCAGGCTTCCGCCAGTCAGCTGGTCAGGATGTTGACAAGTACTCAGCCCCTGAAGAGTTCAGCACCCTAAGGGGGGATGACCCTGACCTTTGAAAGCTGGAACACATGCACACACTCACGTGCAGCAAAGCCACCCTGTTAAACTTTGAATAGACAGTTATAACATTATCAATTTAAACAAGAGACAATCTTGTGATTGGATCAAAGCAGCTGCGATTGCAATCGACATTCTATATATTATATTCCTACCTATGAGTAATCAGTGGTCATTGCTACCTTATTACACTAGTGGTTAGTAGTCATTACTCCATTATACCGTGAATACTTACTACTACTTACTTACCACCTTATTACATGAGTACTCAGTAGTTATTACTACATTATTATACTACATTATTATATGAGTACTCAGTAGTCATTACTACATTTTTGTGACAGGCTTTGCACATGATGTGATCTTTTTGCAACATGGTCTGTAGTTTTTTTTGCCCCGCTCTTAATTCCAACCCCCCTACTTCTGGCACCCTTGCTCAGACCAAGCTCATTTTTGATATTTGCCTTCATTTTGATCTCAACTACACACCTGTAAAGTTTTGTGACTTTATCTTGCGCGTTTGTGACAGGCAGATGGACAGACAGGCAAACACCTTTAAACTTGCTCAAAATCACCTCACCCCTAGTTCCTACTAGAGTAGGTTTCTCTCGGACCATATTTCGCAATGATGACATTTGCCATCCTAATAAAAGTGGTATCCTATAGCCTTTTAAAATTTGGTGAGTTATTAGATTGTGTTTGTAAGAGGCTGTGATGTGCAGGAGCTGAAGAATCGGTTTAGACTGGAAAGATTTCGAGGTATATGGTAATATTCTTTTTCAGAATAGAAAATGCAAATGTTAGTATATCATTTGAAACTCTCTCTTTTGTCATGTCTGTAATGCAGTTCCACTTTCTGGAGCTAAAAGAATCATGTTTGAAGCATAAGATGGCATGCTTCAGTTGGTATTAACTTTCTCTGTTGCCCCCAAGGTTATTGTGAAAAAGTGAACCACAGTATCAAAAAGAGCAGAAAGGTGTTGGTGCAGTGCTCTCTGTAAGTATAGACTTTTAAGCACGTTCTCTCTCTGGCCACACTCAAAATAGTGATGTCACTGATGGTGTTTGGGTTTTAACAAAAACATGACATCTGTGTAGAGCGATGCTGAAACTGTAACCTTTGTCACATTGATGCATCAATTCAATTGAGTTTTCTTTATATAGCGCCAAATCATAACAGATATTTTCTAGAGGCATTTTTCATAAACATATACAGAGACCAGACTCTTTATAGTTATTATTTACAGAGACCCAACAGTCCCTTATCAGCAAGAACTTGGCAAGACCAGCAACGAACAACTCCCTTTCAACAGGTAGAAACGTTGAAATGATCCTTGCTCAGTTGGGTTGAGAGAGAAAGAGATTAGGTCAGAGGGAGAGAGACAGAGGGAGTGAGAAAGAGAGTGAGAGAGAGAGTAAGAGAGACAGAGAGAAAGAGCAAGAGGCAAAGAGACAGAAACAGAGACAGAGAGATAGGGGCAGGAGGGAGGAGAGAGAACATAGGCACCACATAGAGATGTATAATGATAATGAGACTAATAATAAAATTAATAGTTCTACTAATAGGGCAATAATATTACTAATAAGACTAAATAATATGCATACAGTAATAATCGTAATAATTAAAGCAATGTGTGCAAGTGGAGAGAAAGAGGAGGAGAGAGGAGTTCGGTGCATCATGGGAAGTCTCCCGGTAGTCTTGGCCTATAGCCTATAGGAAGGATTTAAACCGACTCTTAAATGTGGAGAGGGTGTCTGCCTCCCAGACCCAAACTGGAAGATGGTTCTGGAGCCTGATAACTGAAGACTCTGCCCCCCAATCTGCTTGTGGAGACTCCAAGAACCACTAGTAAGCCAACTATCGAGAGCACAGCATCTAGTGGGGTAATAGGGTATTATGAGCTCTGTAAGATAAGATGGTGCCTGACCATCAAAACAAGAACATATTTCACTCTTTTAAGTACAGTAGTAGGTGGAGACTCACAGTAATCTTTTTCCAATTTTCTGGATATTTTGTTAAAATTTGCAGTACAATTCATTTGGAAAATGACCTGTGACTTAGTTTCTTAAAATTTTGACATGCTAAGATACTACATATAATTATTGTCTCACAGTCACACTTGAGAGATACTGATTATGAGATAAAGGTTTGTGAAACTGAATATGAATTTACTTTTTTTATTATCTTATTATTATAATTATCATCATGAATTTAACTGTTTTCTTTTGTTTGTGTGTCCTTGTGTATTAGCTACAAATAGCCAATTTTTTGCCAATACTTTGTGTACACTTTAAAATGTTCATATGAACTTGAATGCTCTACTATTTTTGAAGTCTGGTTTTATTTGTTCCAAACACCCTTTGTCCTGACTTTAAAGATATTGATGAGCTACTGTAGTTTTTCTTGTCTTTGTAGGTGTGTCAGCAAGTAGCTAGCTCATGAACCAACACTGTGTAAATGCACAACCTACAACTTTCTCCAAGAATTTATTTGACATTGTGCCAAGGAGCACTTTTTAAAAAGATATATAATCTTGGATCCTAGAAACTATAATAATGATGATAAAATTTCACATTCATTTATTGTAGGTTAAAGGAAAGGTTAGACATGTTGGCAGAATTTATAGTTCCTTGTTTAAGTTATAATTGAATTATTTAAATTAATCTGTAAATCATATAATTCTTATCATCATTATATTACATTTTCAACTGATTTATGTTTTTTCCGGTATACATGGATATCATTATAACTGAATCCTAGGATCATATTCTCATGCCAGAAGAGTTAGAGCATCATTCTGTTCATATATTGTAGTAGTCTATTAAAATTTACTGTATAATTAATGAACCTATTAAAAGCATGATTCACTATATTGACATTTAAAATTGTATTTAGCTATGTGTATGCTCTTAGAAGGCACAATTTTTTATTTTTACAAGTTCATATCCAAATACTTAGTTAGTTATGTCTATATTCTTTTTATCTGAGCTTGATTTGGTGGTTCAATGGAGCTGCTTCTTTACATAGATCAATGGGTTGTCTTGAGCCAGTGGAGGATTTTTATATTTATACATGAAATGTGAAAGTTACTAAATACTAGTCTACACTGTATATCTGAGAAAAATTACTAAAGGCGAACTTGAACACACAGACAGAATTAATGAATTGGGATTTGATATGTAAAGTAAAAATGACAGTGTCCAACAGATCAGTGGTACAATGTTTTTGAAAATAAAGGGTATAATAAACCCAATCTTCATTGCAGTTTTTCTTATAGATGTTAATGCAAGCTAATTATGACAAGCAAATTTCTATGACATGACCGTAATAGTTCAGTTCACACTATAGGAGCAGGGTGGCATAAAATGTAGTTCATTCATGGTGCACAGGTCCAGGTAAGCCAGCCTGGGTTAATGATGAAGTTACTTATTATTAGGTCAATGTCAAGGTGAGAGAAATCAAGTCAAATTATTGATGCGTTAGCAATGTCATAATTCAATAAAAAATTGATATTGCAAAATAAAGTCATTATTTTTTTCTGGGATATTTGTAACATGGAAGTGAAGTAACATTTTAGAAGAAATACCTATGAGTTTTGCATCATTATAAAATTTTAGATGTTATTCATATTACATTACATTATTGATAAATTAAGTTCTAATATTATAATATGTGTGTGTTTTTTCTTTGTTAGGTTAAAAAAATTAAATAGGATAAGTTAAATGTAATAATTAACTTTTTTTCCAAGAAAACACAACTTTGTTGTCATAAAATGATGAGTTTGTGTCTGTGAAAATACCTTCTTTCCTGTAACAGTTGCCCCATCTCTCAGTTGTCTGGTCCCAATATGTCAACATGCAGATCTTTGTAAACATGCTAAATTCAGATTGTGGGACGTCATGGGGTCCTGCAAAAAAGCACTCAGCAATGAGGTTTATATTCTAATTATACTGCCTTCAATCCACCTCAGTTCAGTTTTATAATTATGTTTTCAAATCATAACATACATTATCCCAAAGTATTTTACAGAGTAATGACAAGTCCTTATAATATTATAAAGGCAAACCCAGGTGGCACTTGATGGTAGTGGAGAGGAAAGACTCCCATATAACAGGGAGGAACCTATGACAGAACCGGAGTCAGGTGGCGGGGGGGGGGGGTGGGGGCTCGACTGGATGGGTAGAGAGGAAAGAAATAGGGGAGAGAGAATAGAGAGACCAGGAACATGTCTAGATGTTGTATTCAAGCACTTTCAGACTGGCCGTTATGGTGATAATAATAATAATATTAGTGATTATTCATAGGCGTAATAGTACTATTATTAATAATAACAGCTGCAGTCATAATAGAATTATTAATGATGATGATGACCATTGAGTAATAGTGATAGATTTGGATCCTGCTGCTTCAAAATCAGAGGTACCTGCAGAATGAGGATGGAGTGAAAAAGCACACATGAATCAATGTGCTCCTCAGGAAGGTATTGTAAAGTGTTAAAGTACTTTACATAGCAAACAAAACTATAAGAGTTGTGGGGAGAACTCTCACACTGATGTCCCAAAGGCAGCATGACAAACTATTATAACTAATAAAACATGTTCTAAAGGACAGCATGCTAATACAGAAGTGACTGTGAAGTGACTGGGTATAATAACCTCAGGCAGGAGCTATGGACTGGCAGCCAGAAGATTCTTCACGCACTACAGCCTGACATACTACAGAATCGACACAGGAGGATGCTCAAAGCTCAGTTCAGTAACTAGGGCTACAATATGTCCTGTACTGGCAAATTTCAGAATGCAGTTGTTTAAATTGACCTAAAATAAACCAAAGGATTTAAACCCAGCCAAAAAGTGAATGTCAGTATAAAGATAAATGTATGCAGTGGGCTTATAGCATACAGTGATAGTTGAAAGGAATGACTGTAAAACATTTTTTTTCCATGATTAATAAAACAAATGCCAAATAATAAAAATGCTGTAAACTGCATCAGTCCAGTTTGGATCGGCAGCTGGTCTTCGTGCTTACATATGAAACTAGAGAGCCATGGAGAGCCTATATATTCAGGAAACTCACACAAGTGAACACTGTAATAGGAACCCCCGCTGATCTCAGTTCAGGTGCTCCACTGTTTCATCATGTAAATGTTAAAAAAAACTGAGTGTAGCTTTAACATTTAAAGAACTTTTCTTCAAATTCAATGCCCTCACTCAATTAAAACCACAGGATGTCGTAAGTTCCAAAAACCCCTTTGACTTTCATGCAGTGTCAAGTTTGTTCAGTAAGATTTGAGAAAACTTGCTATATAACCTATTAAATTAAAATCTTTGTTGTTAATGACTGAAGTATGAAGAAAGAAGTAACCCAGCAAAAATCCTGAACAGATAGCTGCTTTAAGAAAAAGTGTTTAATTGCTTGAACTTCTTTGGAAATATTAATTTCTGGTTAACGGTTGTTTCATTGAGCAGCAGGATGCTCTTGAACATAGATACTACTGATGTTCCACTTTGAGCCCGAGGCTTTTCATTGTTTTAATTGTGTAAAAGATACACAATCAAAAAAAAAAAAAAAAATGCAAATTAGTAATAATTAGTATTCATTTATTTACCAATTTATTCAATGTGCTTTTATACCAATTTTTTTTTTGAATTACTAAAATTGTAACTGCCCATAACCTCAGTGACTGAACCGGGAACATATTAAAATGTCCAGGACTGAGGGAAAATCAACACTCAAAATGACATGTGGCTCAAAACTCTTGTGCCTTGTCTGCGATGCTGGGCCAACCAAGATACAACAAGTTGCAGTGTACAACATGCTGACAGGTTTGAGATCATCACCTAGTCAGAGAAATCTAAAGTTACACAAGTGTAGACACTGAAACTCTCTTTATGATGAAGTCTAATCAGGATGACTATGAAAAAGGACATTCTTGAAAGAGAGCATTCATGCTCAGTAAATCTACTGTTAAAAAAAAATCACTCCGGGAAACACGAACACAAAGCTTGTGATTAAAAATCATTATTAATTGTCACCTTCTCAAGTTCTACACTAAGGAATTACACAGTTACTCCTGTTTTGAATTGTAATGCTTTCTTGAACAACAACATGTTTTGAATGTGAAAATGCAAGGATTTTGGCTGGGGACAGTGTTTCTTAACATATATTCAACAATAACTATACAAGTAATAAAATGAAATGATTGAAATAATAACCCTGTTAGTTTGTTGAGATCATTTGTATTCTTTAGCATTTTTATCTGCTGTTCTTAGTTTGACTTTTTTTTTACCTCAGCTTTTCAATGTTTAGGCAGGTATGTGACCAGCATGCAGCTGGAATGGTCTATAGTTTTTTTTTACAAGAGCAAAAGAGGCATCAACAGTCAACAGCTCCAGAGCCCTTGAGTTGCCCATGGATGACATTCAGCATGATGATGTCATGCCCTTCCCCCTCTGGACTGGCCCTTCATATGGGCTCCAGCACAGTGGTCCCTGCCCTCTGCTTTTAATGCAGTGGTCCAGATGGAGATGGTATGGATGACTCTCCATACAGCCTGCAGGAAACAGGAATGGCCCAGCCAGTAGCTGTGACAGTAACACGTACACACACACGCGCAGGAATACACACTCAGAAACACGCACACACACACACTCACGAATACACGGACAAGCACACACACACACACACACACACACACACACACACACACACACACACACACACACACACACACACACACACACACACACACACACACACACACACACACACACACACACACACAAATACACACACACGCACAGACTCCAAACATTTCCTTCCAACTCTCTACTTATATTTTCTTAAAAAAATGAACTCTTCTTAGAACATAGATGTTTTCTTTCTTTTTTTCCCTTTATTTTTATAATTTTTTATAAGTCTTTTATGTCTTCTTTGTATATAGATGAGGTTTAACTCAATTTAGTATGTCAATATGTTTTAATTTTTTTATTCCCTTTTAGCTTATGGAACAACCTTCATAGTGTGCTGCCAAGTACTGTTATCATTCCAGGTAGTTGATGTTTGCAATCACCCAATCTTACATGCCTACTCAGACACCTTTCCCCAGCCTGTATTCAAACCTGCCATTTCCACCAGCTCCTGGTCAGATTGTTAGCTTCTGTTTCTGTGTTTTTCCCCATGTGCTTGCTATCTGCATGTAGTAACCTGTTGTATTTGTCAGCCTGCTTGCCTGCCTGTGTGTCTGCACTGGTTTCTCCCAACATTATAAACTCTTTAATTTTTCTGTACTTGAAAAACATATTTGGAAAAGAAGTAAAAAGAAAATAATAACAATAATGAATAATAAAATGACGTCCTCCCACCAATGTGTACAAGAAATTGCAATTAATCAGAACGCACAAAAGTATTTAGGTAAGCATTAAGTATTTTAAATATAATTAATGATTTTTAAAAATATGTTGAATTTTTCATTGTAAATGATATCTGTCCATTGAGACCAAGTTATCATAACTTCATGACAGGGTGTAAAGGTTTCAGTAAGGTCTACTAACAATATTCCTTTCCAACTGGTTTTTCCTACAGTTCATACAGGTGGATGACAAATGAAAGTAAAACCCAAACTTAAGTGTCCTAGTAAGGTGTTGAGCCACCACAAGTCGCAAGATCAGCTTCAGTGCTTCTTCGCGTTTATTTTCCAAGTCTCTGAAACTCTACTGGAGAGATTAAGACCACTCTTCCAGTGGATATTCCCTCACTTGATGTTTTGATAATGGTAGTCTCCCATAAGTTCCACTGTCATCCTGTTTCTCCATTTAGTTTTCAGGCTTTTCCTTTCATCCGTCACATGTCTGTATGTTTAAAAAAAAAACCCCAAAACAACAGAAAATATCTGAAGATTTCTCTAATTTGATAAATTTATGTCTTTCAAATGGATTTTTGAATCGATAATGTCTATATATTAACTGATAAATAAGTTAAAAAATTTATTAGTATGATGTCTTATGTGATAGCATGTTGCACTGACGCCAGCCACTAGAGGTCAGGAGTGCAGAGTTTGAAAGTCATCTGCTGATGATTTAGCGATCTCTGGCCTGCACTTATTTGAGCCATGTTCATGACAAACTTTCATAGGTCCTGAGCTCTTGAAGCTGAAACTATTGGAACACACTTTCAAGTTGTTATCTAGTCCTTGGAAAAACTTTCATGGTTTCACAGGTATAGAGAAGATAAATATATCATGTAACATAGTTCTGAAGTCTTAACATCGCATTCCAAGTGTTCAGCACAGGTGAATTTGTTACAACACAGCATAGCTTAATAAAACTGAGGTTGTTGCAAAACAACAGCAGTACTAAACAGCTTTGAAAGAGAAACTACAAAATATATATAATTTTGAACAATCAAAAAAACGTTTTTCAAAACAAAGATTATTACTGTTAAAAAGTCCTGCAACAGATATAAGGAGTGTTGAATTTTAACAGTAACAGCAGCACTGTAAGACTCAAGAGTGAATTAGCCCACAGATTGATTAGTAGTTGCACTAGTGTTTTAAAAAATTTGATTTGACTAAATCCTTTTTGCTCAAATAATTGTTTAAGTTTCTCTTATTAGACTGTTTTCTAATTTTTTCTTTTTTACTTTTTAGAAGAGGGAACATTAAAGGAATATTAGGGAATTTTTTTCCAAAAAAAGTATTAGGTGGGTTTTTTGAAGTCTAAGGAAAACATCTTTCAGAGTTACAAGCATGAAGTGAACTGATAAGGTCATGTAGCCTTTCACACTTGCCACATGACATTGATACATTTTCAAGACAATCTATTTTTCCATTTAAAAACAAGAGAAAAGAAAAAAAAATTTAGAGCTTCCACAAATTAAAAAAAAACATGTTAATATAAGTTAGGATAGGTAATAACGACTAATAATTGTTAATAGTCATGCACCATCATATCTTAAAGAACTCATAGTACCCAACAAGTACACAGTGTTCTTAGAATGCAGGTTTACTTATGGTACCTAGAGTCTCCACAAGTAGAATGGGAGGTAGAGGCTTCAGTTATCAGGCTCCTCTACTGTGGAACCATCTTCCAGGTTTGGTCTGGGAGGCAGACACCCTCTCCATGTTTAACAGTACGCTTAAAAAACTTTTCCTCTTTGATAAAGCTTATAGTTTGGGCTGGCTCAGGCTCAGCTTGAACCCTTAGTTATTCAGCTATAGGTCTAGACTGCCGGGGGACTTCCCATGTTGCACCAAGATCCTTTCTCCCCCTCTCTTTCTCTATCTGTCAATATTCATATCCCAACAATGCTTATTACTAACTCTCTCCCATAGTTTTGAGCATATCTTTCTCATCTCTCTCCTCTCTCCTCCTGTCACTTTCTGCAGGTTTTTCTGCCTCTAAAGCAGCAGAGTCTGGATCTGTGGCTACAAACCACATATTGCCCCCATGATCCTGCTCATCCTGTTCTCTATACCCCCTCCTTAAATTGAAAATTTAATTTAATTATACTGCAGGAGTTTATTGGTTTAATAAAATAGAGATGCATTACTGTATATTCATGTTATAGTTATCTTTTTTTTAAATCATTAATTGATCTATTTACATTTCTTATTCAGTGTTTTAAACAGTGAGGTATAGAATATAATGATACTGTAATTTCTACAGTGTGTTAGTGTAAAATCAGCCTTTTAATGTGACAAGAAGTTGCATGTTGTCAGTGTGTTGTAACACGATGCCCTGTTAGGCTGACAGAGCAGGGAACTAGATGACCCACAAACTGGGTTGTGTAAGACTGACCCAGGTATTACAGGCAGGGGTTATAATTTTGAGAAATTTAAAAAAGGGAATTATATTTAGGGCAAAAATGAAAATAAAATTAATTGATATTGTCTAAGGTCATTACAAAAATATTTTACCTTAGGGGGTAACGGATGATAAGTACAATATTAGGTCTTCCTCCTTTGTTTTCACTATTTACAGTATATCAGTCCAGGCACTGTGCATCTGATTGTTAATTGCCATTCCAGAGGAAATAGAACTTCCACCTTGCTGTAAGTCTAAACAGTCTTAGAAGTGCCTAAAGATGCCCCTGTTCTCTTTCTAATGAGAGCAGCAGTCCTGCAGTACATCTCGTCACTGACATTGAGTGAAGAAAACACATGGTGTGAAGAAAACAAATGGAGATGGAGACACAGGTAGAACACACTGGGCTGATGAATTACTTGAGGAAGAGTAATGCTGACAGAGCTGCACCCTCATTGCATCTTCCACAATGTGTCAGATGTACAAGAAACTGAAACTGTGCAAGTTGCCTATCAGAAGAAGGATATGCCATTTTCATGCACATACAATCCCATTATCCTTGAGTAGGCTAATTTGATTTTGATATTGTGACAACAGTCCTAACACCTAGTACTGAAAGGATTGACATAAAATTTTGTATAGATATTCATGCTTCCCAGAGGATGAATACTAATCACATTGGTGATCCCGTGACTTTTCCTCTAGTGCCATCATCAGGTGGACATGAAATCACAGGAGTGCAATAGTTTTCACTCAAAATGGTGACTTTTGTTGAAAGGCAACAAGTTTGCAGCTATTGTTTTAGTGAGATCTCTCAGCAACTTGTAGTTGGATTATTATGAATTTGGGATATTCATGTTCCCGTCAGAATGAACTATAATTATTTTTGTGATTCCTCCCCTTTAATCTAGTGCCATCATCTGGTCAAAATTTTTGTTTGTCCAATACTGGTTTAAGACCAAAAACTGCAAACTAATGGAATATCTATTTGCCTCAGGTGTACATAGTATTCAGTGGTAAATAGTAAATGTTAGCATGTTCACACTCAAAATCTGAGTCTTGCATTATACCTACTCAATAATGGCATGTTAGCATTCTCATTTTTGCACACATTCTCATATTTGCACACAAGCCCTAGCATTTAGCATCACTGTGCCTAAGTACCAACTCACAGAGCTGCTAGCATGTATTGCTTTGAATGTTTATTATTTAGTATTCAATGCATATTATATTACTTATTAAAGTTATATTTCTGTGACAACAAGAACAGCTCATGTACCATTATAAAAAGTAAAAGATCCAGTCAGAGCCTGAAGGGAAGCGACAAAAGCCGATTGATGCTGTAGAAATGATTCATTACGATAATTTTAGCATTATAAAGTGAAGTAGTCTGAAGTACTGTAATGACTCAGATATGTGAACACAGAGCTGAAATAATTGTGGTTTCCAATTAACTCAAAAACTGTTTATTCACTTCCTCATATTACTCACTAAAATGCCTGCATTTTCAATTTCACAAAAATAAATTAAAAAAAAAATCCTAAAGTATGGTGGCTACTGGTGACCGTATTTTTCCTGAAATAAAACCGAATTTCAACCAGATTTTGTGTCTGTTTCTTGGAAGTAACCTTCCGTGCTTATGTGCTTATTTTTATTATTCCTGGATCCCAGTTGGATCCATTTGTAACCCATTTGGCACCTTTCCATCTGGGATGAGGGTTTATATGGAGGAGCCAAGTCCTCCAGTGTGTGTAGTGGTTGGACTTACCTACATCACCTCATTCCATTTTTCTGCATGGTAATGATTTGTATGTTCATTTGTTAATAGGTTGAAAATCCCCGATAAGTTATCTGGCTGCTATTGTGTCATTTACTGTCCTATGGCCTTGCCTTTGTACTCCAAATTCATCAAGAATAGATAAATAAACTGGATGCTCCTCTGCATAACTTAGAAACACACATTCATCAGCTGAATTGTTGTACAATACTGAAAAACCATTTATTGAGCTTTAGAAAACAGGCAGAACAAATAAATATGACACATTTCAAATTTGTTAAGGCAACAGCTGAACTATTATCAGCAGCTCTCACATCTCACTGTTTGTCTAACTCTTACTGTTATAACACAAACATGAGATAAAAAAAGGACTTTCACTGACACACATCTAACATCTGTGCTCTAGATGTTGACCCATATAAGTACATATCATTGAAAATCATTAAATTCAAATATACTATTTGGTTTATTTTCTTCTATGAAAATAAAACATTTACTGAAAAAAACACTTTAAAAAGTAAGTTCAGAGTTTTGTTTCTCACTGAGATCTATCCATAAGGAAGCTCTTAAAAAACAGGAAATTATCAGCCCAACACATGTCTGAGGGGTTCATTATCTAGGAGAACTGCAGAGGATAAAGCTGCTGATCCTGATTGTCAAAATCTACATTTATAAAAAGTCTTTAGAAAATATTGTGAAGTTCACTTTTTTCTCTAGGCTTTATATTGTAAATAGCAGCTTTTATAGACAATGCATTGAATATTGCCAATTACAGTGTCCTTCCTTCCCCTAAAAAAAGATGTTTGAAAAGATTGATTTCATTCAGAGCCTTCCCCGTCATTGAGAGGCTCTGGAGGTGCATCGAGCAGCTCAAACATATCATCAATGACCTGCCACAGACAGTTCTCCAGAGGAAAGTCATTGTCCACCAGATTCACCAGGAAGTAGTTGTCGTGGATAAACTTGATGATCATCCTTGAAGGAGACTCGTCTTCATAGAGTTTGGACCACTGCTCGATCCACAAAGCAAAGGCCTCGTCCTTAGGAAAACACGGGGAAAGGTTTGGTGAAGGGTACATCTACTAGGCCAGTCAAAGTAGACGGACTAGTCCTAAAAACCCCTGGTGTCAAACACAATGTGCTCTTTGTTTTGTGTTCTATTTATCCCATCAATCACATGTCCCAGTTATCTCTCAAGGTGCCAGTTCTACCCTGTGGGCCTTAAACATGATACAGAGATTGATTTGACCTAACCAGAGCAACAACAAGGTAAAAACTTCTATCTTTAACTGCAGGAGACAGTTTTCAGGCAGAGATGTTTTGGAAACTGACCACTCTCTAATCTGCTTCTAATATGGTAAACATCTCAAGAGTTCTTCTTGAGTGGACGATTTTTTAAAAAAACTATTCTCTCCCCCTAAATCTTATCTGCTTAATAGATCATTTTAATTACTAATATTAGCTTCTTATATTTTATTCATTTACTGTGAGTTAAAATGGGAATATAATATTTGAGAGATACATTGTGTTAAAGTTATATTATGATGTAATGAAATACCTTATTTTCCCTGGCTGTGCCGCCTCATATTTTAAGTTCACAAGAATTTTACTTATAACCGACTACAAATGGCTTATTGCTAAATGTTAGATTAAAAAGATACATCAATTTTGCTAACATATTGTTGCATCTACAAACTTGGTAATTTATCTGTGTTACTTTATCTATTTTATTTTACTTGTCTGTAACATAAAGCTTGTTAATAGAAAGTGATACTATCTCCTGCATTTCCAATTTTATTGACTATGAGTTGTATCTTACCTTCCAATACATAAAGCTGACCGGGTCCACAACAGTAGGTTGAACAATCTCTCTGCCAGGGAAGATACCCCATGTCACAGCGTTAGGTTGCAAATCAGGGGCATTGGTCAGGTTACGGCCCTGAATACAAAATGTTATGATATAATATGGCAAACTCACAGACTAACATGGAATTACATGTGCATTCTGTTCAAACTTACGTGCACATTAACAATGTGGTAGTTGACACGGGGCTCATACTTCTTTAGTACTTTGAGGAGAGCGGTTACATTTTCACTGGAGGTGAAGAACTCCAGATAGGCCTGTTGGATTTAAATAAGAGGATTAGGCAACATATAAACATGTGAGACATAAAAACACCCCATTCCCAAACCACTCCATCAAAGGGCACAGACAAGACCAAAAGTGTTCACTACCTTCTGAAAGACGTAGCCTCCTGCAGGTCCCCAGCCTACTATAGGGTCTGTGGAGGGTTTGCCATTGATGTTTGGTTGGGAGTTGATGGTCAGGACTCCTCGTCTGTTCACTTTCTCTAGCTCAACCTTTAGCAGGTTGGTCTCTGGGGCCAGAGGCTCATCGTTCCATGGCAAGCACATGACCTAGCAGAAGAAGAAACCTTAGATTGCCATCAACATGGTATATTGCCTCATATATGATGACAGTTAATGTTACATAACCATGGGATAACTGTTGGCTTAAAGAAATAGTTTCACATTTGGGAAACACCTGTCTCCAAAAAAAGTTTTTTTTTTTCTTTCTTTCCATAGCACAGATGTTCAAACTCATGTTTTTGTCAACTTTGGACAGACAAAGTCGACAAAACAATCAAGGCTTCCAGTCTTCATGCTAAGCTACAGTTGCAATCAGAAATTTTCAATCCCGAAAGATTTTAAGGATTTATCAATTAAAGTTTTCTCAAAGAGCAAGATTCTGCTTTGGATGACTTCTTTATGAGTTGAGTGATACATAAAATCAACACAGAAAATGTATGATGTAGTATTTGTGTTTAACAGTATATTTTGTAAAGATAGCAATGTCACAATTATTCAACCCCTGTATAATGTTGTTTTCAAAGCTGTCTTACAGTCTTTATGGCCTTAAGTGGAGTTGAAACATAATTAAGCCTATAGAAACTCTCTAATGATCCTTCATTTACTACAGCTTTGATGCATACATATACCCCACCCATGAAGGTATTCAAGGTGAGTTGCAATCATGGGAAAGACAAAGGAGCTTCCACAAAAGCTGAGAGGGGAGATTTCATCACACCTGAAGGGCCTTGGGTATAAGAAGATTTCCAAAAAATTTAAGATTCCAAGAGACACCATTGGGAGCATTTTAAGGAAGCTTAAAACTTATGAATCAGTTGTAAACCTGCCTGCCGTGGAAGAAAGCCCATCATTTCATCAAGGGCCCTTAGCAACTAAGTCAGAACAACTAAGAGAAACCCCCGTGTGACTGCAAGACACCTATAGGAGGACCTGATGAAGGCTGGTACAAGTGCTTCAGTGGCAACTACACTATACTATACTATACTATACTACACTATGTGCACGGAATAAACAAAAGACTTCATGGCTGGACTCCAAGATGCACTCCACTCTTGACCACAAGGAACATCAAAGTTGACTAGAATGTGCCAGGAGGAATTTGGATAATACTACAGAGTTTTGGGAGACAGTTCTATGGACTGATGAAACCAAACTGGAACTGTTTGGACATATGGACCAGCGGTATGTCTGGCATGGGAAAGGCCAGGCTTATGACCAGAAGAATACCATCCCCACGATCAAGCATGCAGGTGGGTCATTGTTGATGTGGGGCTGTTTTTCTGCGGCAGGAACTGGCAATCTTGATCGTGTACCTGGCATCATGGATTCCCAGAAATACCAGGCCATTTTAAAGAGGAAAGTGATGCCTTCTGTTGACAAATTAAACCTTGGTGATCACTGGACTTTCCAGCAAGACAATAATCCCAAGCACACCTCCAAGTCAACCAAAGCTTTGTTGAGAAAGAGATCCTGGAACGAGAGGTCTAAGAAGCTTGTCAGCAGTTGCTGAAAACATTTGTTAGAAGTTATAAAAGCTAAAGGATGTGCCACAAAGTACTGAAGCTGGGGGTTGGATAATACTGCACATGCACGTGTGTTAAAAGAGTTACAGTTTTCATTTGAACTTCGAAGGTTAAGTCAACTTCTATTGTCAAAATAACTCAAATATGTATAAATAAATATTTTTTTTATTTAATGAGGTTTCTTGCCATTTATTTATCTTTCATCCACATCACTATAATGTCTTTTGAGGTGAAGGGGTTGAATACTTCTGATTGCAACTGTAGGCTAATCATGTCCCGACTCCAGCTCTGTGTGTAATATGTACAAATACACAAGACGGAGATCCATCTAAACATCTCACTCTCAAAGAACACAAATACATTTTCCAAAAATGTTGAAATTTTCTCCATCATACATTACATTAGGAAATCCATAGTTAGGAATTTATCAGTAAAACTTAACATCTAAGAAGTAATGGTCATGGTTGTGAGAACATTAGGAGGCATAACAAGAACATCAACCTGCTGTTAGCCTGATTATAAAAATCTGATGTAAAGTGTGACTTATAGGCATGATGTCTGCATAAGTTCTATGCTATGAAAAGTCATTTAGCAGCCACATCAGAGATTGAGACTCACTTTAAGGCCAGGACACAAGAGAAACACGCTTTTGAGGAATTTTACCAATCACTATTGTCAAAATAACATTCATTTTTCCATCTTGTCTACCTTGTGTCCACGGTGGTTTGGTTGGGCTGTGATGTAGCAGGTGAAGATCTCATAGACACTCTCTTCATTCATCAGCTCCTCACCCCACATCTGCAGCAGTGAATCTTTGGATGACTTGCTTTTCAAGTAGAACAAATAGTAGTCGTTTAACTCACCAAAAGCCGGAGATGAGGAGTTTCCCCTGAAGACATCAACAAAAGCACAGTTATGTGAAAGTAGACTTCACCATTTTACACCAGTACACAAACATAAACTCACATAACTATATTAATTAAAATGAAGGAAGTAAAATTATTGATAGTAATTCACATTTATTCTCTAATTAAAATGCATAAGCAAGGAAATTCCCATTGAATTTTTGTCACGTAAAATATGTTTATGTATAATCATGCTTGCCATCTGCCATTGGGGAACTCATCCCAGTCCTGGGTTCTGTAAATGTAGCTCTTGGGCCTGGAAGCCCAGAAGATCGGTCGAACATCTTCTACCTTCCGTTTGGGATTGGCACTTACCGCCCAGGGCAGAGGTCGCCTGGCAGGGAAAATGAGAATCCAAACACTGCCAAGTATACACAGCGGAAACATGTTTTACCTGCTTAGGCCCTCTTTGATATCTGGATTCACAAATCCTAACATAGTGATCCTGGTTTATTTCCAAGTCTAACTGAGTTTGTGTGTGTGTGTAACAAACAGCCAATCATATACAACATTCAGGATCCACAGCAGCATATTTTAACAGCTTATGGTTAAATTATTGATATATGCTCAGAAGTTCAACTGTTGCAGCAGTAAACTATTAAGAACTATTACAAAAACTAATAGAAAAACCAGCAAAACAAAAAGATGAAAACAGTAAGCAAATAAAAGCTATTTTAAATTAAAGTAAAGTAATGTGTTACTAAGATTACTTTTGTTCTTTTATGTTTCCAAGAAAAACCTAATACAGTAAATAATCACATACCATGTAACGTTTAACATTAATCCTGGTGATGTATGGAGGAATTTCATCACTCTGCTCTGTTGTACTAGTGATCCTCACTGTGATCCTGCAGGACATGTGACTGCATTTTTCCTCACAGCCGATAAGTCAGGAGTTGATTCTTTAATATGTTTTGACAGGTAAGTCTGATAGAAACCTGCTTCTTTAGCTGGATCACACACTGCTCCTTTTTTTGAGAGATGCCCCTGGACAATGATTCAATGTTACTGATTATTGACTGGAATTGGGTCATGAAGTCCAAATTAATGATCCCAAACAGCTATAATAACTAACATATTTTACAAATGAAGTGTTTTGTCTAATTCACTGCATAAAAACAGAAAACAGTTTCAATTTGTTCATTTTATATGGGCTTCTGAGATTACACCTACATTTTTCCTATTATTTTATTTAAAAAAATATAATAAAATATAGATATATTATTACACAAGTTTATCCTAGAAATAAATATCTATCTTCTATCTTAGTGAGAACACCTGAAGACGATATCTCTGTATATTACCCTACAAATACAGGACATTGCTGACTGAGATGCAACTGATGTTATGGAAGTAGCTATTTCCTTCCTAAAACTCCACGACAGACTTTTGCTAAAACTACCAATGTGCCTTTAGCAAGCTGAGGGATAACTGACCTGGGGTCTTCTATCCAAAG
The DNA here is from genome assembly GCA_016859345.1 of Istiophorus platypterus. NCBI lineage: Eukaryota > Metazoa > Chordata > Actinopteri > Istiophoriformes > Istiophoridae > Istiophorus > Istiophorus platypterus. The sequence continues at coordinate 426,754 of CM029111.1, forward strand.
GCCCAGCTGTCTGAGCACCTCCATTGTGGCGACCTCTCGATTCAGTGTATAGAAATGGAGGCCTGGTACCTTGCCACTGTCCAGCAGCACACGGCACATCTCTACCGCCTGCTGGATTCCATAGTTACGGATAGCAGCATCATTGTCTTTGATGGGCTCGATGACTTTGGTGATCTCTTCTGGTACCTCAAGCTTTGACAGCTTGACAAGCTGACGCAGGGACTGGTAACCCTGGAGAGGAACAGGTTAAAGTCAAGGCTTTATCCTGTTTGAAATGATAAGACAACAGACACCAACAACAAATTGCTTTAAAGCTACAAATACCCAGGTTGGCTCCAGATAAGGATTTAGCTTAACCTTATCTTCAATCTTCGCAGCTCTGAAGGGGACAGGAGCAAAATTTTTTTTTTCCCACAACTTTGTGGTGAGCCCGCGCATTAAAGATGGGGTTCTTTTGAACACAGGGAAATTCTATGGTGCTCACTAGAAAAAAAAGGAAATGTGGTTAATACTGTTTGAGAATTTAATTTCCTTTTTTTAAAAAAAATAATTAGCCAGCATATATAAAACAATACCTAGATTTGAGACTAACTAATATCAGCTTAAAATATCAGGCCAGCAAATCTATTAGTGGACCTATAATTTAAGAAGTCCAGTAAAAAGTATTAGGGCAAATTAGCAGCAAAGGACAACTAAGTAAGATTAAACTAAGACAAAGCTGATCTTAACAGTAATGTAATGTGTTTGTACTTGAGTTTTAGACCACTGCACTGTGGGAATTTTGGGAAAGTGAGGACATTTTTTCCAGTCCTCACAAGGGCCATTTGAGGGTTCAGACCAGGCTCAGTTCAGGACCAGGTTTGGGTTTGGATTGGGGTAAGTGACTGGGGAATGCCTTACATCAATGAGTGTTCTCACAAAGACAGAAGTATATGTGCGTGTGTATATGTGTTTGTAAAAAGGGATTTGAGTTATGAGAAATATGCTTAACAAACACTGATGTCAAAATTTCACAACAAAATAAAAAGGCAGTACAGTGAGATATGCTTTGGTTATTCCCTGGTACTGCTGAGTAAAATAAGTGATTAGAAATCAATTTGTGAGATCTGCAGGATGATAACAGTAATCAGGTTCCTGGAAGCGGCAGTGAGTTACCTGAATGGGGAAGATTCCAGGTAGGATGGGGCATGTGATGCCAGTTGCCCTACAGTCATCCAGAAACTTGAGGAAAGTGTCTGCCCTGAAGAATAGCTGGGTGATCACAAAGTCTGCTCCTGCATCCACCTTCTCCTTTAGGTGTCTGAGATCCACCTCATAGCTCTCTGCCTCAGGATGGCCTGTGGGGTAGCCTGGAAACACCAACATATTAAAATTACTTCAAAGTGGAGTTCCACTTAAACTGTCTCCCAGTGATCTGGAGGCTGAAAACATACCAGCAACACAGATGTCAAAGTAGTCCTCAAACTCTGATCGGACATGTTTAACAAGGTCAATGGCATAGTTGAAACCTCCGTCCTCTTCCTCCCAGTCTGCTCCCACTGGGTCTGCAGAGATATCACAATATCACACCTCATCTGGCAGTAATATTTAATGAGGAATTCTAAGAGTATACTCTAATTCTACTTCCATCATGACGTGGAATCATTCCCAATTTTCACGATATCTGATACTGAATACTTTACTCAAAAATGGCTGTACACTACACAGTGCTAAAATAGTAACCATATAACAATTTGAGTACATGAATAGCAATTAAAACTGAAAAACGCACAATTAACAAACAGCAGCCAGCAGATTCAACTCATGAAATAATCAGCTGTTCCACCAAGATGCAAGCAGTATTAGGACCACTGTGAGGAAAAAAAATCTGACGTCGCAGAATAACACTGAAATTCTAAAATGATTAAAACCTTTTTATCGTAATTTTATGACTTTATCTCAAAATATTATGACTTTTCTTAAATCTTTGCTCTGACATTACATTTTCCCCAAAATATTACAGCTTAATTCTCAAAAAACAAAAAATCATTCCTCCTTAAAGTAGATATAATACTGTCATGAAAAGAACTGCATTAAGTTAAAAAAAAAGCTTGCGAGTAACATATACACCACTATAAATGAACTGCTTTAAATTAAATAAACAAACATACAAAAAAACACCTGAAAAATGCATATTATCAAGGGCTTTGTGACCAGGTATCTCTCCAAAGAGAGATACTGGCAAAAGCCAGTGAACTATTTTGTCATGACATACAACTGTAAAACCTTTGGAGCAAACAATTCCCTGTTTATTCATATGTTTTCCAATTCTAAATCACAAGTGATTGCATTACATGGATACACTCCTCTTATTTAGAATATAAACAAATGTCCCCTCTCCTACCTCCTCTAAGAGCCATGATATTCTTGAGGCCCAGGTGCTTTGCTTTGGCTAGATGGCCAGTAATCTTCTCTTTGGTCTGATTGCAGCAGGTCAGGTGGAGGATGCTCTCCAGACCACAATAGTTGACAGCTGTACTGGCAATCATCATAGATGAGGTTTCCTTGTCTGAGCCTGGGTCCCCTGCCGGGTGCCAGGTAATGTCGATGAACAGTGGCCCTCCGGAGCCCATACGGTCAAATCTGAGGAACATTAACATGCACAAAAGAAATAGTCCAGCTGTTGTTAGTAACAATATAGACATTTCTTGACCGGTTAGCGATAATGTGTGGTGACGAACCATGTGAATGATCTTTGTACTTTCAGTCCCCTTCTTCACTAGAACTTCAGCTAAATCCAAATTGGATACTGTAGCATATAAGCAAACTAAGGTCTCTGAAGTTTTCTACAAAGATTACAATAAGCCTGGAACTATTGGTCCACCTTTGCTAAACTGGGCTGCCAGAGGACAAAGAGACCTAAGACCCAGGACCCAGATAGATACAAGTTTTCAATTAATCCTTTGATGTTCTTTCATGTTTCCTGTAAGAAATATTCCAGTCAAGTTCAATTTGAGGTACTGAGGTCTCATGGGTCGGAATTCTAGCATATTGGTGGTTGTCTTGGCTGCTGTGATCCCATCTCTGGACGGTGTCTAGTTTAACTTGCCTTGAGATGAGGTTTACAGCTCCACTAGCTGTGCGGGGAGGAAAGAATTCCAACGAGAACCAGCGGTCTCCAGACTCCATCCTCCTCCGCATCTTGTCTCGCAGTTTGTCCGTCCGGTCTGCATCTAGCACCGGCGTGGAACACCGGGAGCTCTCTTTGGAGCTCTCCCCGCCACTGTTGCTGGAGTCGCTCTTGCATGATTGCCAACTCCCGTCCCCTCGCTGAACCTGGTTCACCATAATGGCGAATTATACTGCAGAAGAAAGATACGAAAAAAAAATCTGATTCCGCTCACTCAAGAATTTGAGATTTATATTATTAGCTATACATTGATACCACGGAAACAAACATTACAAGGTTTTGTTTGAGTTTTTTTACAAGGTACAACCTCATCGAGTAAGAAATAAAATGTTAAACATTTACATATAAATGAAGTATAAAGAACCAGTTCAAATTAAAGTAACATGTTTTAAAGTCCCGCCTCCCTGCTGATGTACATAATCAATCGGAACACTTCGGCGTCCCCCACACTATAACCCGTCTGTCCACCCCTTCACAGCAAAGATCAACTACAAACCGGTTTATTTGTGATGAAGGTGATCAAGTTATGTCTCAAACACGGTGACAAGAGCCGCTCGTTTTATATCCAGGTATGTCACTCATGTTCACCCACGCGCACGCGAGAAGTGTGATAGCGAAAACTGACTTTAAACAGTCACTGCTGGAAACCTATCTAGCGCGTGCTACCTCTGCTGGCTGAGCATAGCTAGCTACTTGCGCACAAGCGATGTTAGCCAATTGGTTATTGAATTAAAAGAGAAACACATAAGAAACCCGGGCTACGTTCTACCACACCGAGCCTAAAAATGAATACAGACAGGTACATCCTGCGGGAAAACAAAGCAAACGTCGCTTCTACCAGCTCCTCCAGCCGACTGTCTTTGCGCTACCGGTGTCCCAGACTGTTCTCCATTCAACACAGGACATTAGCTGCTACAAAGTGGGGAGCGCGGAGTGGAAGAGGCCCCTGCTCTTGATGCAGTGTGGCGGGCGTCAACTATAAGGTGCTGCATTTGGGTCACAAGGGAAAACCTACCGTTTAGACACAACTGAATGAGAGAAACGGATGGTTCACCCCTCCTGGGGGCTCGGGAAGCACTCTTAAAATATGTATACATTTGAATTAATGTGTCGCAAAACGTTAAGATAGTATATACTTGATAAATATTTTTGTACGGCTGCATATGCTTTTGTGAAATGGCTTACATTTAGTTGAAATTAATACAAATTTTATAAACCCGATAGATCATATCCAATATTAGATGTTAATAGTAAACAGTTTATTATCTGAGAGTTGATATCGAACAGGGGTTTCAATAGACCTCGGTTTCACGGGTTTCCCAACTGGCCCTCAATGCAGCCTGGAACAACCCGTCAGAGACCTGTCTGATCCCTGTATTTAGGAGATTCATACCTGCAAAATATCATATGCACAATTAGAAAACCAGATCCTTAACGAATGTAAAGGCTTTCCTTGCAAAATCAGAAATTCAATTACGTAAACTCCATTCTCCATTCATGCATGCGTTTAAAGTTTTTAGGATGCGGCTATGTTAGAATATAGGTATATGCGTATATTACACGCAGCTTTGATAGTTTGGAACAACCCTCCTTCTTTGGCGTCACTGGGGGGGGGGTACTCATGTTGCTTTTACTTATCATGGGAAATATTGCAACATCTGAAACATAGCATCATTGGTATGAACACAAATGTGATAATCGAGTTTTAATTGACATTTGCAACATGGACCTCTTATTTGCTGTAAAACAGACAGTCTTATGCAATACCTACTAATGTATTTTTCAGGTTCCTCCAGAGGTTTCTGTATTTTCAAAATTTGGTGGTTTTGCCCGAGGCCATGAACGCAGCATGACACAATAACGAAGATGGCGTTTTGTGGAAACTGTTTTTGTTGCCAATGTTGCTGCAGGGAAGGCGAAACACGGACACCAGAAGAACTGGTAAGGAAAGATGTACTAATTTGGCAAAGCAAGGGTCTCCAGATTACTTTATAATACGATTTTTCTTCCTGAATTCCCCCTGAATTCTCCTCAGTGCTGTATATATTCTAGCTTACTTGCTCCACCCTGCTATTCAGACTGTGTTCTATTATCTTGTCGCTTTTGCAAGCAGATCGCACTTGCCCTAAAACCATTCTTAATACGTAACCGAAAACTTGGCTGAAACAGGCAACAATTGTCATTCACTGAAACTTAGCCGCAGAGGAATATTGCTCGCAGTTTTCCTTATGCACGTGGAGAAAAATCCCTTGGACCAAGCTCCGTTAACAAATCTAGCAATTTAGGGGCTCTTTTACTTAACAGAGCTGCTTATTCTCATTTCCACCATAAGCCACGAAACGTATCCCCTCTGAAATGGACATTTGTAAGATAAGTCAACTTCAAAATTTACCGATTCATGAATAGAGTCTGGCCTGTTCTTTTAACCATACATGAACATACACTGCCACTATTTGCTTATAACTAGGTCGGCTATATACAACGTGGTCCCAGAACTCTGTAAAGTCCTCATGTTGTGAATTAGCAGGTATGCACCCACTAGGCTAGCTTAACAGGTAAACGGTCATTACTGTGCTGGATGTGTCTGTATTCTGATTATACTGTATTAAACTCCTTTTCCCTAGACAATTCTTGGGGAAATCCAAGATGAAGAAGATGAGATTCTACCCAGGAAAGACTACGAGGTGAAAAACTAAAAAAACAAAAAAACAAAAAAACAAAACCCCAAAACAAAACAAACACCATTAGGAGAAAGATCTCCTGCCAGTGTTGATTAGTTCATACTCTCCAATGGAAGCCTTACCTGGGTAAATGTTACACAGTATTTGTTTTTGTTCAGCAGAGCTTGGATTATGACCGCTGCATCAATGAGCCCTATGTGGATGTTTTGGAGGGGATGGACAACAGTGTAAGACCCCTTAAATGTGTCTTTTGTTGATTAACGATATGGTTAACATGTCTACAGAGCTTAGAGATGGGTTTTCATTTTGGTTTATGCTTATCAAACTTTTAAAAGAGGATTTTCAAATTCTCAAAAGGGACAACTGTGGAAGTTGCTGTTTATTGTTTCACATGTGTTTTATCTAATTTAAGATGTACACCTGGCTACTGATAATTAGGTCTTAAACATAGCTGTTTGTGGAGGAAGCTATAGCAGCTAGGTTTGCCTTACACTGTGTGACAATATTTCTCTAGCTATTGTCATGGATGGAAATTTGTCACCTACTCAAGAAGCAACTCCACTCTTGTTCCACATTTTTGGGGATGTTTTTGTTCTTAATTGTCGTAATTGATCTTGCCTAATGTCAGTAAGCTTGTTTCTTCTGTTAGTTTTGCAGACAACACTAGTTTTTGTGATTCCTACAGAAATCTCAGTAACCTTACTGCTATTCCAAATAATAAACCACATCCTATATTTTAAAGGGTTATTAAGTTAAATAAACTTATACTCAATGTGAAGAAAACTCATTTCATTTTGTTTGGACCTAAATGGAAAAACCAGTAGTTTTAATTAAAAAAAAAAACAAAACAACTTTATAGATAATGTTAAGGATCCACTTTAATGTGATTCCCTGGAGTAGTGAAACTATCATGAAACTACTCAGGTAGTGAGTTTCAGACATATTGAATAATATTTATATGAAAAATATACATAAACATGATGCTCTCTGATCACTACATGAAGAAGCTGATATATAAGCGGTGCTGAGAGGACAGATTTGATTTCACTGTCGAACTAGGGTTATGTAATAAGAAATAATTCAGAGCTCCAAGTCAAAAGTTAGAATTTGAGGAAAGAAAAAGTCACAAATTGAAATCCATAATGAACAAATCCTTTTTGCATGGTTTTAATTTTCAGTTTGAAATACTTTTGTGAAATTTTTTTGTAAACAATTTTTCATCTGCCTGTAGAAAGCTAAAAAGTATGAGGCTGTACGGTGGATAATGGTGTTCACTATTGGAGTCACAGTGGGTCTGGTAGGTGTATATAGAATAATTTAGTTTTGTTTACTAGATTCCAACATGTTTCAGATGACCAGGTATCGTGTCTCTTTATGTCTCTTTCAGGTGGGCCTGTTTGTGGATTTCTTCGTACGTCTCCTCACTAAAATCAAATTTACTGTGGTTGGCGATTGTATCCTTTAACATGTCTGAATTCAATTGCACATGAGCATTAAGTTATCCACAGTGGCATTTATGAAACTCAAAATACAGTGTGTGATGTGCTGTCTACAATGCAGTTGTAGGATCACTATTTGAATGGTGTAAAGTCATATTATTTAGTGACAAAGTTGGAATTTTATGGGAATAATGTTAAAATTTGAGAAAATATAATGTTACATAATATTACAAACACTGTGTGACAATAATTCTGTAAGAAAAACTCATAATAATACTCATAAATTCATAATATAACCAGGTAATAATAAACTGAGTCCTAATTTGACAACAAAGTCTCACAATCTGATTGATACACATAAATTTAGAAAAAAGTTATAATATTTTAAGAATAAAGCTGTGCCCATTGTCAAAATATTACAACCTTTTTCATGTAATATAACAATTTGAATCAAATAACTACAACTTTTTTCTCCAATTATTTGAGCTTTTTTGAAATCTGACTTTACTATTATTATAATTATTTTATTTCACAGTAATACTCTGTATGTCTTTTAGTAAAAATAATAATAAACTTTGTTTATATAGCACCTTTCATACAGGAAATGCAGCTCAAAAGCCCTTACAATCAAAAGTACCTTGGTAAGAAAAGACAAATTGAACATAAAGAAACAGGGATAGAATGCAACTGATTATGAAAATGAATAAAGATAAAGTAGTAAAAACTGTAATAATAGAAATGATATTCAAATTTTTTTATTTATTTATTTTTTTAGTAGCCATTTTTTATTTATTTATTTTTTTTTAAGTAGCCAAAAAGTGAATTTGAGATATACCTTTCAGCTTTAATTCACAGGGTTTAACAAAAAATGTACAGAAAGCTGCCATAACCTTCTGAGCATTGACACGGGTAGACACAGCTCCACTGGTGCCTGAGGGTCAGTTGCAGGGTGATCAGCCAGGACCCACCAATCATCAGCGTTTTGCTCCTTTAATCCTGGAGCGTAGAGGGATGACACAGATATTCACCTCGCAACCCCACAGCTTGTCTCTGGGTTAGATATTCTCTGGGTTGTCTGAGTTAGACAGGGCAAGCGGAAAACCACTAGTGGAGGTTTCAAGGACAGGGGAAGAGTGTCATAAGTTGACCTATTAAAGAAGCTGAGTTTTTCCTGTGGAATCTTCCACCAGTCTGACCAACTGATTTGGTAAACAAACCCCCTCACAGGTATTCCTGCTTCCTTTTTAGACCTGGGACACAGCCTTGATCATATGGTGCTCTTACTCCATCCTTGTCACCTCCAATACCAACATCTCCTTTCTCTCTTTCTGGGTGGCCTTAGACCAAAAATGTCACTCTTCTCCCCATCCTAGTTCCTCCTGCCTGGACCCTACCAGCGACCTCTTGGTAAACGCTCAGTGACTACAGCTTGGGCTTTCCAATTATGGTCAGTAAGGATGTGGGCATTTGTATTCCTCCTCACTGACTGATAGGTCAAAACTTACAGTTGAAGAACCAGCATGGCCTTTTCATGCTTGCAGCCCAAACTGATTGATTGCAGTGGAAGCTGAAAGTTTTTTGCAAATCAGCCTGTAAGGGACCATGGCAGTCAAAGCCACTATAGGATGAATGAGTTGGCTGTCTTTTTCATCCGTCTCACTTGTGGTTTATGCATTTCCCTAATTTTCAGTGGCCACATCATCCTCTTGTAGAGTGTGAACTAGTAGCACTACACCTTTTATCTCCCTAGGAGTTGGCTATGGTCGTTCCTTGTCTGGCCTTCTGAGCGCATCTTCAACACATCGCTGCTCATCTGTTTGTTGGAGAGCTCTGCTGTGTATGGTCTCCCAAGGCATTTGATGAGCTGATCAGACAGAAGTGGGATTTTCTCTTCCCATATGACAAAGATGGTGCTGTTGTTTGGTATTTCTTTTCTGAGAGATAGGCTATGTGACTTGGAGGGCTGATTATTCATTCTTGCCCAGGACATCATTTCATCCATCCTTTTCAGCAGTCTGGATTAGCATGCTGCTGTCTTAAGGAGGCTGGTGACATCGTCCATATAACTCCTCAGTGGGGTAGCCTCTGTTCAGATGATAGCATGATGCCTCCTACCATCTGTCTTCATCCGATCAGGATGATCTTTAAGGCTGCCATGCACAGGATGGGAGTAATTACACACACCATAGTGATTCCTACCTCTGTCTTTTGCCATCTGGTAGTAAACTCCTGGACAGTAAAGCACATGTGCAGGTAGTAGGTTGCTTCCAGATTCCTGATGTAGGAGGGCATGTGGAAGAACTCCATGCCATAGTTAATCAGCTGGTTAGGAACTTACCCACACGCATTAGCAAGGTTGAGGCAAATGACATGCAAGTCTTTCTTATCATGCTTTGCCTCAGGGATCTGTTCCCAGATCATTGCTGAAGGCTCCACACACACTAGGAAAGCTCTTTGCTACTCAGATGGAAAGCATTGCTTTTTCCAAGCAGTTCTCATGAAGTACCAAAGCAGTTATAGCATCAGGGGGCAGGTCTTATAGAGCTTGTAGTATACTTCATTGGGGCGTGGTGCTGATGAGGACCTTGTCTTCTCCACAAGATGCTTGACTTTACAGAGCTTGGGGGGCATGATGTTAAACTTGTATGTCGGTGGGGCAGGCTGAGTCACATACTTTGGGCTGTGTAAAGGGATGTTCATAGCTGGACCACTGTACTGGCCCCTGACATATTGTTCCGGCTGCCCCCTGGTGCCTTGCAGTTTCCCGCTCATTTTCTCCTCAAGCAGCTGTGTTGAATGCTTGAAAGAGTCCTAAAGGGACTTGGCACTTCTTTTTCTTTCCATTTCCTTCGCTGACCCCAAGGGGTGAAAGTAGTTTTAAATTGTTGCCAGTACAGCATAGATGGTTCAGAAGCAATCTAGAATGACTGAGAAGAAATTAAAAAGGAGACAAAGTGTTGTTTAAGATGGCATAATGTTAGCAGATGTGTTTTCTTGCTGAAAGTGTGATGTCACTGGTTTTGAATGTGGGTTTTGCCAGGCAGCTGCTCTCCCTTCTTTCCAGTACTGAATCTTTTAGTGCTACACAGTAAGGGACCGTACTGGTGTACTTTCACCCCTGCTTATGTTCCACAATCCTCCCAAAATACCTTCAGGCCCTCTCTCTGGCTTAGTTGCTTTCCTCCACTTCTTTAGTTGTCGCTGCCTCTGTACCAGCTGGCTGATCTCCTTTTCTTTCCTTGCCTTCTCTCGGAGAAGTCCACTGTTTGGTGGTAACTTTACCAAACCTGTTCTGTCCTCCAGGTATAGGATGTCCCCAAACGGGTTAAATTTGAGACTCCACTCCTCCTTGCAATTACCCCTCCAGTATCTTGGTCAGGTCATTTTCCAATTATCACCATGCCTCTGCCTCTTTCGCCTTCGACCATTTCATGTTGCTTCTCCTGGCTGGCTGCTTGATCTCTTGACCCGGCTCAGTTCAGTGGGAACATGTGGGAGCTCCTTCTTAATGTTCACACAAGGGCTTGCCCTCCATCAGTGGGCCTTCTTCATCTACTACTTCCCTGTCCTCACCAACATTGGGTCCATCAGCACTGTGGTTTTCCACCCGGCTTTCAGTCCCTCTTGTCTGACATGATGCTGCAGTGCAAAGTTGCTGTTGGCCTTTCTAACTGCAGCTTGCTCTCCCCTGTTGGATACACAACCCGTTAAAGCTGGCTATTTACACCCATCCGCATCCGCATCCGCATCCACATCTCTTCGGGTCTTCTTCTCATTGTCTGTTGCCATCAAAAAGGTTAACGTTTCATTAGTCCTGTTAGGCCCATCTTTCATCCCGCCTCTCGAAGGCTTTTTGGGTTGTCTTATCTCTCACAAAAATATCCCATTAACTGCCTTGGCATTAGTCATTTTTATATACAGTCCCTCATTCTCAGAGGCTAAAAAAGTAATTGCAAAAACAAACATAATTATAAATATAAGTATTATTTTCAATACTTTTAATTCTTTGCAGGCAATGACTGCCTGAAGTCTGGAACCCACTGACATCTCCAAATGGTGATTTTCCCTCCACTGATTTGTTACTTGTTTGTTGGTCTTTCTGTCCTCAGTTTTGAATTCATTAATTGATAAGCATGCTCAATTGGGTTGGGGTCAGGTGACTGACTTGGCCGTTGAAGAATATTCCATCTCTTTGCATTTTGCTTTCACAGTATGTTTTGCATCATTATCCATCTGTACTGTGATGCACTGTTCTATCAGTATTGCAGTGAGTGGCCGAATCTGAGTAGATAGTAAAGCCTTATACACTTCAGAATTCATCCTGCTACTTCTGTCGGCTCTCATATCATCAATAAAAATTAATGACCTAGTTCCATTGGCAGCCATACAAGCCCATTCCATAGCATTGCCTCAACCATGTGGCTTTGGATCATGAGCAATTCCTTTTCCTCTCCGTACTCTTCTCTTCCCATCATTCTGGTACAAGTTAATCTTGGTCTTATTTGTCCAAAGTATCATGTTCCAGAACTTGGCAGTCATTTTTAGATGTTTTCTGGCAAAGTGTAATCCAGCCTTTCTGTTTGTCATGAAATAATGAGGGAACAGACCACACCTGGTATTGAGACGAATTGTCAGTCAACTTTCCCAATACTCTTGAGCCTCTGAAAATGAGAGACTATGTATAAAAACTGACTGTAATTCCTGAACAGTTACTGTGATATTTTTGTAAAACCCCTTGCATTAAAACTGAAAGACTTCACTTCAGTCACACCTTGATGGCTTCATTTAAAATCCATTGTGGTGATGTACAGAGATAAAATTACAAAAAATGTGCCACTGTCTAATACTTACTAAGTGTATACTCAATGACCCCTTTATTAGGTACAGCTGGAAAATCTAAAGCAATCCAGTACAACAACTTAACCATAAATTCTACTGGAAGTTTTCGAGTTTTCGAGTACTCACTTTTATTCAATGTTTAGTATTTAGGTTGTAGTTTGAAAGGTGGTTCAATTGGAGCATTTTATTGAGAGCTGTTTCTAATGGTAATGCTATAGTTGAAATAACACCTCTGAGAATGTGTTACTGTTTTACTATTATAAGTTTTAAATGTAGAATTAATAGCAGTTATTTTTATTGGATAACATTAGATTGTAGAGATGTACCTAATTAAGTGACCTGGGAGTATACAGTATACATCTTTATTTGTTTTCTTTTGTTTTGTGGTCAGCTTTCAATCAGTAGATTCAGAATTGCATAATGTACAGAATGAGATGCATATAATAAGCACATGAGCAGTTTCCCAGAATTAGTGCTTATGAATACACTTTTTATAGGACCACATCAGTCGTTTTGCTGTTTTTGCTTGTTAACAAAAAAACACTCACAATATTTTTAAGTGTTTCCAAAAGCAAGCTGTAGCACCTGTGACTTTTGAATGTTTCTCCTTTCTTTCAGGCACTAAGCATTCTCTGTTCAATACCATATGTCCTGACAATAAACCTATAGAAAGCTGCTTCAGTTTATAGTTGTCGAAGATACATTATTATTGTGTGAAAATGCTCTGCTATATCTGCAGTAACATAACGGTGACAGCTATAGAAGCAGACATTACTGGTGTTGTCTTTATTCTGCCTTAGCTGAATGCCTCCAGCTGTAGAGAAGTGCAGTGACAAAGGGTGTCTCCCTCTCTCTCTGCTGGAGCTCCTGGCATTCAACATGACCTTTGTCTTCATTGCCAGTGTGCTTGTTCTTATTGAGGTAAGACTGTTCAGATGCAGGAAGTTTTACCAGTACCAATTTGAATATTTTCTATTGATATATACAATCTGTAACTTGAACCAAAATTGATTCAGTGTTCCTGTCAAAAAACTCTCAAAAACCTTGGAAAATTTTAATTAATAAAGTCTTCAAAGGTAGTAAACATAGTTACACTATAGTAAGTGCAGTTTCTCACCACTCTCAAGAATTTAACCCTTGAAGCTTTTGACCCCATCTCGACCTGGTATCAATAGATTGTAATATGTTGTGTCATTGTGATTTCAACTAAAATGTGTTTGTGATGATAGAGAATACACTAACCTGTAGAACTATGTGAGGATGCTAACATGCAATGTTTTGGTGCCTTGTTATCCAGCCAGTAGCTACAGGTTCGGGGATCCCAGAAATTAAAAGTTACTTGAATGGTGTGAAAATTCCTGGAATTGTCCGCCTGCGAACTTTTCTATGCAAGGCTGCTGGAGTTCTGTTCAGTGTGGCTGGAGGTAAAGTATGACAGAGTTCTGTACAATAAAATTTTTTGGGACTGACAGGGCTGACAACTGACATTTTTACCCAAAATCAAACTAAATATGCATAGTTCACTGGCAAAGACATGGAAAAAATGTGGTGCGTGAAGTATTTATTTATTTTTTTTCAAAGTATTTTGCCATGGAGGTCAGGTTGCAAAGTGGGAGAATGCCCCAGATAACAATTATTTATAAAGATAAATGTATAAATTCTCGTGCAAACTGATCAGGGATAAGCAGTGTAGTTCTAAACATTTAACAAATATATGAAAGGTATTGGAAACTTGATTTTGAAAAGTCTACTATATTTTGTTTAGCTTTCGTAGTTATTATCTCCTGATGTACTGTGCATAGCATTTGAAGTTATACAAAAGCAGCAATGGAAAGTAGCTAAATACATTACTCAAGCACTGTGCTTATGTAAAATTTTTAAATCTTGTTTCTTAATTTGAGTATTTTCATTTTCCACAACTTTATACTAATACCCCTCCTCATTTCAGAGAGAAATATTTTCAGTTCACTACTTGTATGTTATAGGGGTTTTAAAATAAAAAGATAAGCTTATAAAAAACAATGTTTTGTCAAAGCTTAACGACTAGACTAAACTAGTTGACTGTGTATAAAGTTTTTAAACCTACCTCCACCATGTGAAGCTGCAACAATAAAATGCTGTTTACATTTTGATGCATGTGTATTAACAATCTACTAATGTCAAATAGAAAAATATACCAGTCACAGGAGACATTTTACTACATAGCCACTACTTTTAATGCTAATACTGTAAGTGCACGAAGCTGATAATTCATATTCATTTTTTACTGGATTTTACTATACTTGTAATGGATTATTTTTACATGTTTGTCTTGATACTTTACTTCAGGAAGATCTGAGTTCTTATTTCACCTCTGCACAAAAGTTAATTCAAGTTTGTGAATAGGTAGTCTTTAAAAAAAATATCTAAATGTCTAAATAAGATTTTTGCAGAAATTACATCAAATCACAGTGTGAATGAATGTGTGAGTACCGACATGAAGCAGTAACCATTCATGTGAAACTCAAATACACAGTAAATAATAACAATAATACTGTGTGGATGGCTCACTATATTAGCTGTCAAATTTAGTGAACATAAGAACGAAGTGCCTTTTATAAGGGTGTGATGATGTTGATGAAATCAAAATATAGTGACTCATCAAACAGAGCCATCATTTATGTCCTTTACTGTGATGAGTCGGGGTCAGTGTAGTGAAGAGCAGGGTGATGGACAGTACCTCTTACTCTGTGTGTTTACTCAGGTCTTTTTGTGGGGAAAGAAGGTCCAATGATACACAGTGGAGCCATTGTGGGAGCTGGCCTTCCTCAGGTACACTGCAACACATCATAAACACAAAATCAACAATCAGAGACAGGGACTGAGTATAACGCATCCTAAACTTTAGCTAAAGCTGATATATTGTAACAGTAGTCTGCTAAAGTTACAGTCTTTTGAGTATGAAATTCCCTCTTTGTGTTACTCTCCATCCATTTCAGTGCAGCACAGAAATACATAAATAGGAAATATTGTTCTTAGTTCTTAGTTACTTAGTTTCCTAAGTATTGTAACTAAGAATGTTAGAGCCTCATACACGCTTCTGAAAAAATTTGAAATGCCCCCTCCAAAGTCTGTGTATTTTGTCTCTCATCACTTTGGAATCTCTTAAACATAAGTCTGAACAGGAGGCATGATAACCATTTTGTGTTCCATTTTGTGTTCATGTTCATCTTCAGATACCTGGCTATTACTTTGAGACAGATTTGAAACAAGATTGGGTCAAAACCCATACATGGCTAGACTGCATCTGGTCAATTGCGAAAGGGATGATGTAGTTCATAACTGTTTTGAAACTGCTATTAATAACTACTTGAAATTTAAAGATCACGTAATACACTAATTGGACGTCAATGTTTCAATTTATATTGTGCCTAGTGTCAGCTGATTTCAGCCTCTTATCTGTTTGTTTCTCTCCTGCTGTCTGCTCACATATACAGTGCTTTAATACAGTTGAATTCCCAATAAAGCTGTTCTAAATTAAATGTTTCTCTGCTTCTGTTGTCAGACAACAGAAAAAGTATGAAATAATGACTGACATGCTCCCAATTCAGATTATATGATAACCAGCAGTCACTTCCAAGCCATTTCCAAGCTGCTTCTGTGCTGCTAAAATCCTGACATTAAAACTGTGATGCTGTCTGACAATCACTAGATACAAAAGTTCAAGACAGTTATATTTACTTGTACAATGATAACTCAGAGAAATTGAGCTGCTGTGCAGTCAATTGAATGAGACACAAAGAGAGGTGTGCCTGAAAGCCACGACGTTGCACTCTCAGGGCAATACTTGCAAATCTCTTTTAAGGAAAGTAACTAAGGTTAGTGCAGGAAAAAAAAATTATAGATTTATTATTAGGTGCTTTTCTGAAAAAAATGTGGCTAATAGGGTGTGAAAAGAAGGTAATCAAGCCAAAAGGTCGCTAATTTGGCAACACTGCCTATAAACGTCCCTCTGATGATGCATTAGAAACTGCGTGCACCAATTAATTTTGAAAGAGCAACAACCAGTGAGGAAGCTCAAACACTAAGCAGGCCGACCAGTGGTGTACCTTCGTCACTCAGTCATCCAGTCAGCGAAAGACATTCACCTTTGTAAGGCAAGCCTCTCTGTTTTGGTCCAGCCAAAAATTTGATTTCATAAGAATGATTTCAACTCAACTTGACTTGTCTTGACCCAACTCATTTTATCTTGACTCAACTCTAAATTAGTAGGCTTGACAGAATTTAATATGATTTTACTGGAAATCCTTTGATTAAGTTACAAAAATGGCAGAGTTGTAATTGGTTCAATCACTGATCCATTGGACTCTTATTATGGCTTAAGTTTGCTGATCAGATATTTTCTTCCTGTATCAGTTTCAGAGTATCACTTTTAAGAGGATCAAATTTGATTTCCCCTATTTCCGCAGTGACAGGTATGGCTGCCGCATACACTGTTATAACAAAATACTGCAAACTGTTCACCACTTACCTGAAAATCAAAATACGGTGCAACTATTGTCAAGCATAGCTCATTGTCTTTACTGTTCAGGGACAAGCGAGACTTTGTGTCAGCGGGTGCTGCTGCTGGAGTAGCTGCTGCCTTTGGTGCTCCTATAGGTGGCACCCTCTTCAGTCTGGAGGAGGGCTCCTCTTTTTGGAACCAAGCCCTCACTTGGAAAGTGGTAAGTAGCCTTTTCCAGTGAATACCAAGAGAATTGTGTCATTTCTGGTCTTTCTGCTGAGACTGTGGTGTAGCTCTTGAGAAGGTTGGTTGGTCGTGGTCCACCACTTTGGTCCAGACTGAAATATCTCAACTTTAAATGGTTGGATTGACTGACAGATTTTTGTACAGACATTCATGTTCCTCAGAGGCTGAATTGTTGATTTTGGTGATCCAATGTTTTTTTTTTTTTACTGTTTTATCCAGAATGAGTCATACTTTATTATTATCCTGTGAAATAGCTCAACATATACTAAATGGATTGGCTCTCTTACATTAATAATTGTTTAATGCTATTTAGTAAATAATAACATGCGAAAATAAAATGGTGACTGTGTCAAATATTACCTCCCAGACACCAGCACCTTAACATGGAGGTGCTCAAAAACTAAATGGTAAATGGACTGCACTTATAAAGGCTTTCCTAGTCTAATTGACTACTCAAAGTGCTTTACACACTCATACAGTGCTTTCTCTATTCATGCCACACTTTCTACACCCCAAGGATACATTGGGGGCAATTTGGGGGTTAGTATTTTGCACATGGACACTTTGACATGCAGACTAGAGGTGCCGGGAACCGCCTAACTTAAAATTGGTGGACAACCTGCTCTACTTCTTGAACCAAAGTCACCAGACCAGTAGTCTAGTAATTGGAAGGTTCATAGTTAGATCCCCCATCTCCTGTTTTGCTCAAGTGTTCTTGAGCTCAAATGTCCTTGAGCAAGACACTGACTGCTCCTGATGCTGCGCTATCAGACTATGAATGTGTGTGTAAATGGGTGAAGGTGATGTACATTGTAAATCACTTTGAGTGGTTGATAGAATAGAAAAGCGCCATACAAATGCAGTGCAGTTACCATTTACATATATCATTGTGAGTGTGTTAGCTGATGTGGAGCTATGAAACTGTCTGTCAGTGCATAATGAGAGCTAATTATTTTGTGAATGTCACTAAAACATTTGTAGAGTAATGTTGTTAATCTTATAATGAGATGTCATTGTAATAGCACTGAAAACTATCGCAAATGTCAATTAATACAGCCCAGACTGTAAGTATTTGGACAGTTACACATCAGTTCTTTTGTAGGTTCTGTGCTTCAAAAAATTTAATTTGAAATAAAATAATGTGTACTACATTAAAGTGTCACAACTCAGCTTTAATTTGAGTGTTGTTATAATGTTCTTCGATTATACATAGTGTCCAAATTGCAAGGGTTCAAAAGTAATCTGACAGATACACATTAAGTCAAACAAATTCATCATATTTAAAATTTAGCGGCAAATCTGTTGCAGTCAATGACGGCTTAAGGTCTTTGACCAACAAACATCAACAATTTTCCTATCACTCCCGGTAGCAGTGACAACATCAATAATAGCCAGTGTGCCAGTTCCATTGGAGCCATACATGTCTATGCCATGGCAGTGCCATCATCCATGCTTGACAGATGATGTAGTGGCTTCAGGACATGAGCTGCTCATTTTTTCCTCCATGCTTTCCTCTTTCCATTGTTTTAATAGAGGTTGGTTTTTAATTCATCAGTCTATAGAACTTTGTTAATGTAGCCGCAAGGGGACACAAGCCAGTGTCTTATTGTGCCGGTCCCAAGCCCGGATAAATACAGAGGGTTGTGTCAGGAAGGGCATCCGACGTAAAACTTTTGCCAAATCAAACATGCGAGTCAGATTTACAGAGGAATAAAGCTGGTACAGAGGAATAAAGCTGATGAGCCATACAATGAAGCTATGGGAAAGAGTAGTTGAAGCTAGACTAAGGGCAAAAGTGAGCATTTGTGAGCAGCAGTATGGCTTCATGCCAAAAAAGAGTACCACAGATGCAGTATTTGCTTTGAGGATGTTGATAGAGAAGTACAGGGAAGGTCAGAGGGAGCTGCATTGTGTCTTTGTAGATCTGGAGAAAGCGTATGACAGGGTGCCCAGAGAGGAACTGTGGTACTGTATGAGGAAGTCTGGAGTGACAGAGAAGTATGTTAGAGTGGTGCAGGACATGTATGTGGACTGTATGACAGTGGTTAGGTGTGCTGTAGGTGTGACAGAGGAGTTCAAGGTGGAGGTGGGACTGCATCAGGGATCAGCTCTAAGCCCCTTCTTGTTTGCTATGGTGATGGACAGACTGACAGACGAGGTTAGACAGGAATCTCCATGGACTATGATGTTTGCAGATGACATTGTGATATGTAGTGAGAGCAGGGAACAGGTGGAGGAGAAGCTTGAGAGGTGGAGATTTGCCCTTGAAAGGAGAGGAATGAAGGTTAGCCGCAGCAAGACAGAGTACATGTGTGTGAATGAGAGGGACCCAAGTGGAAGAGTGAGGTTACAGGGAGAAGAGATAAAGAAGGTGGAGGATTTTAAGTACTTAGGGTCAACAGTCCAGGGCAATGGAGAGTGTGGAAAAGAGGTGGAGAAGTGTGTGCAGGCAGGCTGGAACGGGTGGAGAAAAGTGTCAGGTGTGATGTGTGATAGAAGAGTTTCAGCTAAAATGAAAGGAAAGGTGTACAAAACTGTGGTGAGACCAGCGATGCTGTTTGGTCTAGAGACAGTGCCACTGAGGAAAAGACAGGAGGCAGAGCTGGAGGTAGCAGAGATGAAGATGTTGAGGTTCTCTCTGGGAGTGACCAGGATGGATAGGATCAGGAATGAGTACATCAGAGGGACAGCACATGTTAGAGGTTTTGGAGATAAAGTCAGAGAGGCCAGACTGAGATGGTTTGGACATGTCCTGAGAAGAGATAGTGAATATATTGGTGGAAGGATACTGAGTTTTGAACTGCCAGGCAGGAGGCCTAGAGGAAGACCAAAGAGGAGGTTTATGGATGTAGTGAAAGAGGACATGAAGGTAGTTGGTGTGAGTGAAGAGGACGCAGAAGACAGGGTTAGATGGAGGACACTGATTCGCTGTGGCGACCCCTAAAGGGAAAAGCCGAAAGAAAAAGAAGAAGATAGAACTTTGTTCTGGAACTGCAGTTATGGTCATGAATCCATCTCTTGATCTTTGACAAGGAGCATTCTTGACTTGCTGTACTCTCATAAAGGGGTTTTTCCACAAAATGCAAATTATTTTCTACTTATCCACAAGATTTGTCCTCCTTGATCTACCAGGTGTTTTCCTGTAAGCTTCTGCTTTTGAGACTAACAAACTGTTGTTTTGGCAAACCTGAAGAACAAAAATATTTAACTATCAAAACACTTACAGTCTGGACTGTGAGAACTGTATGCAGATAAGATTCAAAGGATAAGGTCAATGAATTGAGCACTGTGACACTTCAAATAGAATCAAGGACTTTAAACAACTATCAGTTGATATCAGTCAGACATGAAGAAAACAAACTGAGTCCTGTCTTTTGAATATCAACCCTACTGCTTCAGTCTGTCATTGACCTTTGATATAAACTTAAACTTACGTAGCATGAAGTCCTATCCACTAAGTATGACACAGCTCTTCTGTCCTATCTTCTGTTGCAGCTTTTCTGTTCGATGTCAGCCACTTTCACCCTCAACTTCTTCCGTTCAGGGATCAACTTCAACAAGTGGGGCTCCTTCCAGCTGCCTGGTCTGCTCAACTTTGGAGAGTTCAAGGTAAAAAAAGTTAATCGCTAAACTTCCACCATTTAGTATAAATATACAGATGGTGAGAGACGAAAGGCAAAACCTGAAAATTGAGGGGAGAAGCAAGATGAGCATGCCCCCATCCATATGGCACAAGGGGTCACTGAATGGTTTGTTGAGTACGAAAATGGAGTGAATCATGTTATGGCCTTCACAGTTGACCAGATCTCAAACCAGTTAAACATTTATGGGAGACTGACGTGTTGGACAGAGCTTTCCACCACAACCAACACATCAAATGAGGAAATGTCTTTTGGAATAAAGGCATTTCATCCATCCAGTAGAATCCAGAGACTTGGAGATTCAATACCAAGGCACATTATCACTGATCTAGCAGCACACGGTGACCCAACAACTGATTAAGACATGTTATGTTGGTTTTTCCATTAATTTTTCATATTTGTTAAAGTGTTTTTTTTTTTAAATGTAGGTTTTGTATTCATGTTCTTAAATTCATTATGAAAATAATCCTTATCCTATTAAATGTTTTATTGAGTACAGAAATACACTTTTATTTTAATGAAGATAAAATGACATTGTCAGTCCAACTATAATCACCCCTTTTAAAAATATTGGAATATTTAGTTACCCTTTAAATCAAAGCCTAACTCCATTTATAATGATCAGTTTTAGCCATTTCACTCTGTATTCAACATGCAACACATCAGAAAAACAACTTTTCTCAAAATTACCAATGACCTCCTCCTCTGCCTCACTCAAACCAACGTCCCTAAACTGAACTGTCATGAATTTGATGTAATGCTTGTTGGACCCAAATACATCACCAAAACCACTCACAAATTCTCCCTCACATTGACAGCTCCACTCTGTCTCCCTCCCCACACATTCCCAACATTATAGTAATTTTTGACAGCAACCTTTCTTTCGAACACTATGCTAATCTAATTTCCACCAATCCCATTCCTTTTTGCTGCTCAAATCTCGATCCATTCCTTGTCACTGTCAGAACTGACAACGGTGATTAAATAAGTATTCTATGGTACATCATTCAAAGGCTTTAATAGAACACCATTACATCCAGAAATCTACTGCTTTGATATTTTTTCACTGCTGCTCCCATGACCACATCACCCTTATCCTGAAGCACCACTATTGGCTCCTGCCATCTAGGAAGCTGCCTATCAAGCTAGTGGGACCAAGCCACTTTAGTTTAACCTGAGTGTACAATGTAGATAAGACTGGTTCAGGTTGAGGAGTATTTACTCTTATCTTATCTTGTATCTGGGTTAGAGTAGGAATTAAAGGCACGTTAAAGGTATGTTGACAGTCAAGGGGCTCAGTGCATTCATGACTACATATTGGTAACCCTGTGCCTTTGGTGTATTTTTAGTTCTCTAGGATCTGTCATTTACCATATTGTGAATAGAAGGTTTGAGTATTTTGAAAAGTACTCTATAAATAAAATGTATAACCATAACTAATGATATTGATGATTAATGTTATTATATACTGTCAGCTTACTATAACATATTTGCTTTGTAACGTATCCGTTTTACTCTGCTGTAAAACCCTTTGCTCATCAGTGTCCAGATGGAGATAAGAACTGCCACCTTTGGACAGCTATGGACCTTGCCTTCTTTGTCCTAATGGGGGTGGTGGGTGGCCTGCTGGGGGCACTCTTCAACTGCATGAACAAATGCCTGGCCAAATATCGCATCAGACACATCCACCCTAAGGCCAAGTTTATCAGGTGATTGCCGAATCAACCATTCACAGAAGGAATAGTTATCTTTATACAGAACATCACATCCGTCAATCAAAGATAGTAACTAGGTATAGTCTTTAATATCAGTAAATATTGGAAAATGTAACACTAATTTCCCATCAAGAATGTAATTAAAGAAGATGATCTGATCTCTGCATTTTTCCAGAGTCCTAGAGAGTTTACTGGTTACCATGGTGACATCAGTGGTGATATTTGCAGCCTCCATGCTGTTGGGTGAATGTCGTGACTTGTCCTCCCCCACAACTCATAACACCACAGTAGGTATCTCAATCATTACAGTACTAAGTACAAGAGCCACAAATCCACTCTTATACTGTATAGGAGACTCTTCTGAATCAATATTTAAATGTGCAGTCGAGTGTTCTTGTGACATAATTTTTCAAAACTTAGGCCAAACTGAAACTACACAACTCATTACATAGCCCTCTCACTAGACTCTCTACAATGAGCCTCATGTATTTATTATCTTATATTAAGTTGCAAGTTTTTGTTAGCTGTCTGGCAGTGAGGACATCAATTCGACCATCCGCCAGTTCTTCTGCACCAACAAGACCTACAATGACATGGCTACGTTGTTCTTCAACCCACAGGAGGCTGCCATTCATCACCTCTTCCACCAGGATGGTATGATGAGTGCACACATGTTAGTGAGAGCTTTATGTTAGCTGATTCATATTATTTTGAAATACCTGACACGTAAAGATATTTCACTTTTCAATAATGTATTTTTTTTTTTAGATTTGTCTGTAGCATTATTGGATCAAACTTTATTTATTTGATAGTTAATATACAGATTTAATGAAATTTTTTGAATAATTTTATATGCAACATTACTGAGCTTTCCATGGCACAATGCTGCTATCTGTCCTAGTACTCTCTTTGCGTCTTGGCCCTAAAAAGGCTGTAGGAAGCAGCATGAGGCCAGGGAATCGTTCTAAAATGACAAATACCCCTCAGTTTCAGATGGTATATATTTTTCACAGAGTGGTCATTTCCTCCCATTTCCCTTAGGTACCTTCAGCCCTATGACTCTGACTATGTTCTTCCTGTTGTACTTCCTGTTGGCCTGTTGGACCTATGGTGTTTCTGTACCCAGTGGTCTCTTTGTCCCCACATTGCTCTGTGGGGCAGCTTTTGGACGTCTGGTTGCCAACATCCTAAAACTGTAAGAAAAATTTTCTCTGACCAAGATTTGCCTGCTCATTTGCCTTGTTATGAAATATCACACATATAAGAAGAAGTCAGGATTGTATTCTACAGATCAAATTATGTCAAAGAATTAAAAACTAACTTTTTAAGAGTTTGATGAAATGTATTTTATGCAATAATTCTCAAATAAGTATTAAATGTTCTCACTCCGCCTGTAGTAAAAAAACAACCAGGAACATTTTTAAATCTTAAAATCATTTTGACAGAGATCTTGAAAATCATGATTTATAGCACTTTAAAAATAACAAGCGTTGTTTACCCACAAAACCTCACAAATTCTGTCATGATTTGAGTCAGTAAAGATACCACACATTAAATACCTATTCAAAGGGCAATTAACACTGCTACCTCATGCGAGACATGCGGTAGTACAGCCTTAAAATCATCATCTTGCATTTTTAATATTTTTTTTATGTCAACATTGGATTAGATGTTTGTGAAATCTGAGTTTGCTAACATTGACAGAATTATCACCCAACTCTACACCTCTGTGGAGCTTCTTAGACTCCTTATTGCATATTGTTGTAATTTCCAGCACATTTACTCAGCACTGAAATAAGTATTGTTCCAAACAGCAACAGGCAGTTGTGTTCATTAACAAAATCCTGATAAAGCCACTGTCCAATACAAATTTACCACAGACCACATTAGAGACTGACTGGTGAAAATAACAGCAAACGAGCCAGAACACAAGATACTGTCCTTACTGTGTGTCCTTCTTCTCGTAGGAAACTGGGAATGGACATCTACTCAGGGACCTTCGCTCTCATTGGAGCTGCTGCCTTCCTCGGAGGTGTGGTCAGAATGACCATCAGTCTAACTGTAATCCTCATTGAATCCACAAATGAAATCACATATGGGCTGCCCATTATGATCACTCTAATGGTAAACTGTCCGTCATTTTATTTATTTTAGAATTTTGTACAGCCACTGTGCTTTTTTTTGATTAGTATGATTTTAAGCCCCTGTATGAACATTTGTCTTACATACATTTTGAGAAATTAGTAGATGTGTTGATGAATTCAGTAGTTTGTATAATAAAATGATGTATTTCCTTCTGGGTTCATGCAGTAAATATTTTTGTGTTGATTATCAGGTTGCCAAGTGGACTGGAGATTTCTTCAACAAGGGCATCTATGACATCCACATCCAGCTAAGAGGCGTGCCACTGCTAGAGTGGGAGACTGAGGCTGAGATGGACAAGTAAGATTTGTTGTTTAAAAAATAGGACTAAAGTCTCTTTTGTGCCAGCTTATGTTTTCCTGAGGCACACTGATATTTTGTCCTTGCCTTTGCCAGTTTGTTATTTTGGTAACTTTCTGCATACATTAGCGGGTTTGTCCAACAGCACACTACTATCTTGGTGTCAAGACTGTCCAAAGCTGGCCTGCTTAAAACAGGTCAACAGTGCAGCAGGCACACTGAAAATGATTTCTTATTTATTTTGGTCACTTCATTTTTAGAAGGCACACCCACAAAGACAGTTCTAAAATCACACATACCCCTTTACTCATGTTTTGCTAGTCTGTTTCATGCCAAATTCTTCAATTGTTTGATCACACAGAAAAAAATAAAATTTAATTCTCATGATGGCATTGATACCAGAGAAACGGAATAAAGATGGACGATTTTTACAGTCAACTGAAGGCAGCAGGTATCTGGTCCAACTTTAGTCTCTAATTAGAGTTATCACATCACTGTCAAACCACCATTTTGCATGACAGATCCACTGATACGGTTTTGTGCAAACATCACCTAGACTGTTGGAGTGTTGGAGACTGACTCACTGAAATAATTTCAAGGTCAGTTAAACCTCTCCTTGCTAGTAACTCCTCAGGATCATCTGTTCCTGTCCATACTCTCTTGGTGTCTCCATCTGAAAGCACCAGGTTACCAGGGACAAGGACCACAAATGTACTTTTGTTTTTACCAAGTCTTACCTAACAAGCACATTTTTACTAACAATACAGGTAGCCACGAGTCTGTGATGATCAAAATGACTGACAGAGTAGAATCTTGACTGTTTATTATAGATATCGTGTATTCCAATAAACAAGGAGATTGTATCCATACTTACTTATTTGTTGATCATAAACTGGATAGATATAACTACAGGTTTATGCTGAAGTATTAAAGAGATAGTAGTTTCATTCCTAGTAGTTATGTTTGTGAGCTTTTTTTCCTCTCTTTAGAGGTCTGACCTTTTATCACACACCCATTCTGGGTGAATTCTAACATCACTACTCATCCTTCTTCACTGCGACTTCATTGCATCCATGTGTAATTCTCTCATCCCTCCAAGACTGACAGCCAGTGATATCATGGAGCCCAACTTGACCTACGTGTACCCCCACACCCGAGTTCAGTCTTTAGTCAGCATCCTTCGCACCACTGTCTACCATGCCTTCCCTGTGGTTACTGAAAACAGGCAGAATGAGCGGGACTTCATGAAGGGCAACATCCTGGTCAGCAACAACATCCGCTTCAAGGTATGTTCTGTACGATTTAACAATTTTTAGCTGTTAAAGCCCAGCATCATATCCAGATGGAGTTGGACAAAAGGCAGATGGGTTGAGTGTCCTTTCCAAGGTTGTTTCGGTGAAAGTGAGTGACTTTGTGGTTTTGAATCATCTCTTTAATTATACTGCCTCCCTGCCAATGATGTACACTGCTAAAGCATAAAAATACTGCCTGTGTACATTATGTCTAGTTATTATCAAATTTTATTTCTAAATTTGATCCAGTCCTCACTCCTTGCCTTCTAATTCCATCTTTCTTGTGACTCTTTTTGTCTTAGGTTTTTTCCTTTTTTGTGAAAAACTACTCAGTTTTACTGTTAATAGCATTATATTCATGACTTATGTGTAGAGTTGTATTCAGAGGTATAACCAGCCAGTATATGGAGGTAGAGGCCTATGTGTAATATTAGCAGCAGACCAAGTACAATTCATAGAAATTTGTCAACTCTCATAGATTTTGGTGTACCAGTCATACAAAGGTGTCCATAAGTCAGGTGATATTCAGCACATTTTTATAGTCAGCAAATCTCATAACCTACAATGACTATATCCATACAATTACTTTGTATATAAGCCTGATATATCTTATTTCTCTAACCATAGAGCTCCAGTGTTGTCCAAAATGATTAAAAACACATCAGTGAGCCACACTGTTGCACTGGGTGACACTTTTTCATCACCATGAACAAACATACCGTATTTTTTTTTTGACTCTGTCCTGCTGCAAGAAATAAAATAGAGTACTAAATGTGGATTAGTCCACTACTAAATATGCTAAATAATTGCTCTATTTCCTCCTGTTTGAGTAACCTTTGATAAAAATTACAATGAGTAGCTGTTTTAGAAAATTATTTAGCCTTTTAAAAAAATGAATCTATATATTTGTGAAGGTTTTTAAAGATTTATGTCTTCAATTGGAACTAATGGGCTTGTTGCTGAGATAAGCGAAGTCAATAAGTGTTGAGAGGTGGACTAAAACATTGATGGTTTGGCTCTTTTCATGGAATTTGTTGAAGTAAAATATACAATAAGCCAGACTTATGGTTTAATATGTTTGGTTGCATTAAGCCAGATCCTCAGATCATCATCAATCAAAGAAAAAAAACCTATGACTTTTAAGAAACACTTTTGAGTTTGCTATTCCCAAGTCACATCTGCTGATGTGAACCATGTCTCACAAAAAGATCTCAGAAGACTTGCAGTTAGGAACACAAGTACTTGGATAATGACACAATTTCCATGTGTACACAATAACACAGTTTTGCCCCTGTACACCACCATATAGATCTGAAACAAAGCCATCAAGATTTGACTCCTGTCACCTGACAACCCCCCCAGTGGATTTATAATCATGAGCTTACACTTAACTGTTGCATGTAGAAATCCAGTGTTATGTCCCGTGCGGGGGAACAGCGGCGGCGCTGCCAGTCGATGAAATCATACCCATCCAGTGAGCTGAGGAATGTTTGTGACGAACAGAACGCCGTGGTAGAGTCCACAGAGGAGGGAGAGGATCTACTGCAGCAGATGCTAGAGAGGAGGTAGGACAGACGTGTACACCAGTATATATTACTATACACATGGAAGGTCAGTGTCCTACCTGCTCAGGTACAGGTCATACTTAAAAACAGAATTGATAGAATTCCGTGCTAAGATCACACTAAAATGAAAAGTACTTTGTAATGATTATTATTCTGCTAAAGTATGGAAGATTTAAAACATAATTTTAGGCAAATTGAACAAATTGAACAAAGAAATAACAATACATGTTCCTTTTTATGTATGCCTTCACTATTTAGTCATAAATAAATGAAAACATTTGTTAAAAAAACAATTATTTAGCTTTTTGCCTTTAATAACTGAACATATTGTTTTACTTTGTGACATTGATGTTCAATGCCTCTGCATTGTATTTTACTTTATTTCTTTGTTGGATCCATTTTAATTTAGACCTTTTAAATCTCCCATGCTATAACAATAGTGAAATAATCTGAAATGTTAAAAGTACAATTTTCAGTGGGATTTTCAAACATGAGGGACTTCTGAGGCAAATCTGGATTCCATCAGTGTCATTGTACTGAAACAGCCCTCCTGTAATTAATGTACTGTTGCTGTTCACATTTAGGCATGCTCCCTACCCAAACCTGTACCCAGATCAGTCTCCCAGTGAGGAGTGGACCATGGAGGAGCGCTTCAGACCACTCACCTTCCATGGCCTCATTTTGCGCTCTCAGCTGGTCAACCTGCTCATCAGAGGGGTCTGCTATGCTGAGAACCAATCGGTCAGTCACCCACTCACACACAGAATACTACATTGTCTTACATTAATTTCCTAGAGACTTGCCTTAACATTAATCCTAATCATCACTTGTCTAACCCAAACCCTTATTCTAGTCCTGAATCAAGTTTTTACCCCAACATTTTATGACTTTTATGCTTTTTGTCCCTAAAAGGAAGTTGAGTGCCTGCAATGTGACTGTGTAAACAGATTTTTATCCCCACAACATTTGACATGAGAAATACACACACAAACACAAACATAAGAGTAAGTTTTGTTAACATTTTTTTATACACAGTGATGTGCAGAAGTTTTAGGATCTAAAGTAAGGTGAGGTGCTTTTAAAAATAAGACATCAGTATTTTTTTTTCTCAGTGAGCTTCATCCAAAGTGCAGCAAACAGAATTACACCCGAGCAATATTTGCTGTGGCCCCCCATTTGCCAGTTCTCCTTGGTTCCCCTGCACATTTTTCAAGGTAGAAAAAAGATTGTTTAAAGCCTTTTGGAAAACATGCCACAGTTCTTCTGTAGATTTAGTCTGTCTAAACTTCTTTCATTCATGTGATCCCAGACTGACTCCATGATGTTGAGATCCGAGGGCAGTTTCACAAAACGTGCAGAGCGGATTAAGCCAGGATTTTTCAGATATCATGGCTGACTTTAGATCTGTCATAATTAGTTTCTAATGTAATTCGCTGTCATTTGCACACATTAAAAGTTGTACCTACACTTTGGGTGTAAGTCAGTGTCGTTCTTCTCAGGAAATATCTGTAAATATCTGAGTTTTGGGTCATGCAAAGCACACATGACTTGACAATTGATGACTTGCCGACAGTGATTCACTTGATGTGATGTATGGCGCACACATCTTCTCCATTTCAGCATCAGTAAATCTGTGATCAACTCACAGAAGAAGCCATGAACATGCTTAAGAATTACTTACACCTGGCTCGACATAGTCACACCTTCTCATCCTGGCTTGATCATTGTGAAATGTAAAAAGCTAGGATGCTCTCAGCAGATTATGTCAAGTCTTGCTTTTTTCGTCATCGGGGATTTCTTAATAATACTTCTGTGAAATAGCCCCCACTGGTCTGTGGGTGTAAGACCATCTGCAGCAGGACTCTGTATTCTTCTTGTCTCTGAAGACAGTTATGACTCTGGCTAAGTTTTTGTACTGTTTGTCCTGCTGCAGAGTGAATCTGGGAGCAATAAGATGCCTCTCTGATGGATAAGGATCTGAAAAGCTGCAGTGACTAAAACTTTTGCACAGTGCTTTATGTCCAACTGAATATCTTTCCTCATCTTCCATCACAGAGTGCCACTCAGCCCCGGTTGTCCCATGCAGAGCTGACTGAAGATTACCCACGTTACCCTGACATCCATGACATGGACCTTGCACTGCTCAATCCCCGCATGATAGTGGTATGAATAATATAAACACAGAGTTAGAAGTGTACTATTCAGGGTGAAATAGAAACAGAAATTTCAAATTCAACAAGACTTTTCATTATTTAAACAGTTATTCTGAGTTGATAAAAGCTGAAAAAATATGTTTTCCCAGGATGTCACCCCCTACATGAACCCATGTCCCTATACAGTGTCACCTAACACCCGCATCTCCCAGGTGTTCAACCTTTTCAGGACCATGGGCCTGCGACACTTACCTGTAGTCAATGCTATTGGAGAGGTAAGTTGTCATTGAAAAGAGGTTTTAGTGCTTCCAGTATGAGCTTTTGACTGAGTTTAAAAATCAATGTTTTGGTCAAACCGAGGAAAACCTCAAGCAAAATCTCTGTTTTATAATTAAGTTGAGTGTACAGTATGTTGTTTCTGACCAGACTCTTGTTTATTATCTGCCATCTCTTTCAGATTGTTGGAATAATCACAAGACATAATTTAACCCATGAATTCCTTGTGGCCAAACTGCGACAGCACTACATCACTGTCTAATCCAACTCAGGACCTCCTACTGTCCTTCAAACTCAATCTCTATTGAGCCTGTCCCTTTTCATTCCTAAGCACATTCAGGACATTCACAACCAAGCACACATTCTCTATTGTACAGTAGGGATAATTCTCCAGTTAGTGAAATCAATTCAAGTCTTACATTTTCACTGTTGATTTGTCAGCCATTCACTAGCCTCACTTCAAATCTGATGGCATCAATGGGGGGACTGCACACATAAACAGTGGATGAAATTGAACCGAATCTGACCCTACCATGTTAATTTGTGTAGAAAAAAATTTTTAAAGTAAAATTATGTCCATCAAATGATCTGTATTGATGGCTGATAATTCATGAACCCTTGTTGTGCATTTAGACTGAGCATCAAGATCAAGGCGTCACTCCATTGTCGCAAAACAATACCAGAGAGTCTGAAAGCATTAAACTTAAAGCATTAGCAATCGCTGCAAATATTTTGGGGACTTCAGTGTTACAATCACATCAACTAATTTAGTTTTTCCCAATCATTAACATAATTTGGGAAACTAAAAATAAAACAGTTTAATTAATTTATTTTCATTAGGTCAGCAAGATAGCCTTGCTAGCAGCAACGTGCACATTATTGTCTGTTGATTATGTCAACACGAATCATATTCATATCATATTCATTCAACTTAAGTTCTGCCCCACATTTTTCTTCCAGATCCCCCACCACAGCTTCTGTGTCCACTGAAAATGACATTAAGAGGATGGATACTGCAAAAATTAAATACTGAATCTGTAATTAACTGTTAAACCGACAGGAAATGCTCTATCTTACACATTGCATGCCCCTGTTATTAACTTTGCTAATGTTGTTCTTTATTCTAACACAAAATGGACAAAAGTAGCAATATGTGCTGTACAGATAATGTCATCGTGAACCACTAATTTGGAAAAAGCTTAAAGGTAAGGCTGTTTGCTGTGTCTGCATCTTGGAGTAAGACAAGTACATGTTAGCTTGAATTAGCTTGAAGCTGATTGTTGAAAAAGTAATGGCTCCCGTGACTTACTGATGGTGTTGCTCAAAGTTTGGAGCCTGCGTTACAACAAACTACCAAAAGAAATATGACAGTTTCCTTACTACCTTAAGAATCATTCCTTTATCTTTTGATGACGCTTTATCACTGTCACTGTAGCACTTTCATTTTTGACTGTTATCTGTTCATTTTAATTTTCTGTGTGAGTAACTGGAATATTTGCACTAAAAGCAGGCTGATATTTCTTCATGGCCTGCAACTAAACTAGACTTCGGTAGTCCTGGTTTAGTTGCAGGCCATGTTGGATATACAGCAACAGTTCTAACCACTTCAGCAGTCTGTAAACACATTATAATATGTAGTAATATTTTACTGTCATTCAGTCAGTTCAGTGAAAGGATGTACTGGTGTATCTGACAGTCACAGATTACTGTATGTTGAACAAGGTTTTGTTATTTAATAAGGTCTTTTAAAGGACTAGAATTTTGAAAGACAAACTGCAAAAATTCTGTTTTAGTAAAACCAATGTCTAAACTATTTCATAATAGTGTTCTGCTATTAGATTTCAGCAATGTAGTATCTTTCTGGTCCATTTTAGTATGTCATTTCATTGTCATTCCTAAAAGGGACTAAAAATGTGACTTGAATCAAAGGCGAGGAAAAGGAAGTGGAGTTGTGCTATTACTGATGGACATATATGGAAATTAATGGATTTTTAGAAACAATGATAACACATATACACTATGTACATCAAATAGCCCATACTTGTTTCTTATCTCTGCTTCGTGTTTTATTTAAGAGATCCTTTTTTATAAAATTTTATTTTTATGATTTGCCGCCTGTGCTGTGAATGAATCAGTCTCATGCAGTTATATTTTGAACTGAACCAAGGCTGTCCTGGGTAATATTATAGTTTATAGTCTAAGCTTCAGTTCACTTTTTATTTTAGAATTATTTTTATGTTACCCATTTGAAATACTACATATGGCATGGCAGGTGCTGTGCAGAATATGACATTAAGAGAAACAGTGGATAGTATGTCCTACTGTGAAGTAAGACCCAGTGGACTGTTTGCCAAATACTTTGTGTGTCATATGACTTATGTGAGGATTTCGACCATGCCCTATGCTTGTTTTACGAATTTGTAGTTTCTACAAATGTAGAGAACTGGCACATGGCAAAAAAGCTGCAGCCATGGAACAAAAATTGTTCAAATGAAGGTCCTTCTGTTTTGTCAAACATACAATGTGTGTCTGCATGTAATTTTTGACAAAGAAGACATAGATGAAGCTGTACATGCTAATACTATACTAACTAAAGTAGGACACCCGGTGACTAGAGCTAAGAGGATTGGTTGATTAAATGATTTGTGGATTGAGAGTGAAATAATCAGCAACTATTTTATCTGTTACCTGATATATCATGAAAATGAAGAGCAGATTAGTTGATAATGATAATGTTAGTTACAGTACAAGTAGTCATGTATAAAAAGTGATCATTTAAAGTATTATGCAACTGGATGTTGA
The DNA here is from genome assembly GCA_016859345.1 of Istiophorus platypterus. NCBI lineage: Eukaryota > Metazoa > Chordata > Actinopteri > Istiophoriformes > Istiophoridae > Istiophorus > Istiophorus platypterus. The sequence continues at coordinate 459,497 of CM029111.1, forward strand.
GTATACTATGGATGATTATAATATGTGCTGGTGATAAAAAGATTTTCCCACAATGTAAAGCACAAGGAAAATAACAGCTGGAAACAAAACTAAAATAATTTGTAAGTGATTTTGAGACACCACCAGCAATCAAAAATACATGCACATAATCATAAAAAGGGTGGTTTTTCTGTGTAGTTAAATTGTGGCACATAATGTATCATTTCAATAAAAAGAAAAAGGTCTTTTTTAGTCATGCTATCAGTATGACTAGAGATGGCATGCTCAATCTGTCAGTCCATCACTTTTCATCTAGCACCACCATCAGATCAAAATGTTAATTTGTTGAGTACTTTGGTTTGTGCCCAAATTCCTGCAGAGCAAATGATGTTCCGAGCAGCCTAAGCTGAACTTAGTCATCAGTGCTAATTAACAAATGTTAGTATTGTAACATTTTTTTATCTGAGATGGTGATCATACCCATCAACATTTCATTTTCATTGTAAGGATGTTAGCATGCTAATGCTAGCATATACCGCCAAGCACCACTGTGCTTTCACTTGTGCCAGCCTGATACTAAAGAGTTGCATAATTCACCCTTTTAATAATGAAAGCATATACTAGATTTTATGCATCATTTTGAGACAGAATATTCCCTCATTTTCATCATTTTTACGTAGGCGAAGAAAGGCAGTTCTTAAAGTTTGTTTTATGTGGGAGTTAAAGGAAATATCCTGATTGAAGACAACTCCAAAATTCCTAGCAGTGGTTTAGGAGGCCAGAGAAATGCCACCGAGAGTAAGTATATCATTAGATAATGTGTTTCTGAGGGTTTTTTGGTCAAGTACAATAACTTCAGTTTTATCTGAGTTTTAACATTAGGAAGTGGCTGTTCATCCAGAATTTTGTGCACCTAAGACATGCTTGATTGAGATACTTGATTGGTTTCATCAGGGTTCACTGAAAAGTACAATTGGGTATCGTCATAACAATGCATAACAATGGAAGTTTGTGGAGTGTTTTTTAATAATATTGCCTAATGAAATATATATCAGGTGAATAGAACTGGTCCATGTATAGAACCTTGTGGAATTCCATGAATAACTTTTGAGTATTGGTGGATTTATCGTAAACATGCATATAAATGTAACTTAAACAAGCTTAGAGCGATTCCTTTAATGTCAATGAAATATTCCAGTCGCTGTAATAGGATCTGATGGTCAATAGTGTCAGATGTACCACTAACATCTAACAGAACAAGTACAGAGACCAGACCTTTGTCTGATGGGGTTAGAAGATCATTTGTAACCTTTACAAGTGCTGTCTCAGTGCTATGATGCCTCTAAATCCTGACTGGAAATCCTCAAATAAACTATTATCACGTAAAAAGTCACACAACTGATTTGCGACAGCTTACTCAAGGATCTTAGAGGGGAAGGTTAAATATGGGTCTAAAATTGACTAAAAATATACAAGAATAGGCTTTTTTAGAAGAGGTTTATTTAACTGGTCTGTGGTACATGTCCTGTTAATATAGACAGATTGATTATATCTAATAGAGAGGTGCTAGGGTAAAATTTCCATGAGTAGCCCAGTAAGAGACACGTTGATGGTTTAGATGGGGAAATTGTTGAAGTTAGATGGTGAAGGTCGATAGGAGAGAGACTAAGTGTATATCGGGTTTTACGGCTCTTTCTAAGAGTCCTGTGTTCGAGAATAAATCATTGCTAGTTGAGGGTGAGAGGAATTGAATATTATCTCTAATAGAATTTTTCATTAAAGAAGCTCATGAAATCGTTACTACTGAGAGCAAGTGGAACACATGGATCAATCGAGCTATAAACCTTTGTCAGCCTGGCTACAGTGCTGAAAAGAATCCTAGGGTTGTTTTTATTCTCCTCTATTAAAGATGAGTAACAGGCTGCCTTGACCTTACAGAGGACATTTCTGTATGTTTTAAGACTATCATGCTATGCCAAGTTGGATATTCCTAGTTTAGTGGTATGCCATATCCTTTCAAGTTTTCATATTGTTTGCTTTAATATGCAGGTTTGAGAGTTAAACCCTGGAGCTAACCTCCTTTGTTTTATTAGCTTCTTTTTTAGAGGGGCAATGGAGTCAAATGACATTCCCATTAAGCCTTCAGCACTATCAACAAGATGGTCAATTTGGGATGGACTTAAGTTAGCACACAATTTCTCTGTTAAGTATGATATGGGAGTGAATTACTCACTTCCTTAAATTTAGCTTCAGCACTATCGGATAGAAATCTAGTAAATACCTTTTTATCTAAGGGTGTGTAGTTCAGCAATAGGAATTCAAGATTTATTGAACAATGGTCCGGGAAAAGAGGATTCTGTGGAAAGAATTGAATATTCAGTTTCTGTTCCATAAGACAGAACAAGGCTGAGGCTGTCGTCACAACAGTGAGTGGGCTTTTTACCCTCTGAGCAAAGCCAGTTTGGTCTGGTAGTGAGATAAAGGCAATGCGAAGGCCATCATTATTATCATTAATGTCCACATGAATATTGAAATCACCAACAAAATTCACTTTATTAATGAATGAGGTTAATTAAAAAAACAGAATTAAGATAAAAATTCAGAGTATGGTGCACGAGTGCGGTACACTATAACATATATAGAACAGGCTTTAAAGTTTTAAAGGTTGGAAATTTAAGACTAAGAACCAGGCTTTTGAAGGAGTTATAACTGATTTTAGATTCAGGGTTGATTCAGGCTAGAGTTGAAAAAGGTTGCACCTCCACCACCTCGGCCAGTGCCTCTAGGAATAGGAATATGACAGGGGGAGTGGATTCATTTGAGCTAACATAATCATCATGACACAGCCAAGTCTCAGTAAGGCAGAATACATTATTATGGTGATCTGATATTAGATCATTTACTAATACAGCTTTGGAGCAGTAATTTAATTCTTTCAAACAGCTGCAATGATTCTTGGGCTTGGCTAACTTTTACAGATGGTTCATCCACAACCACAGCTCCATTGCTGCCCCATTGCATGCACTAATGTCTCCCAAACTAGTTTCCACTGGTTGACAGCAGCTGAGCAGGGCCTTTCAAAATCTTAGACCGTGCTTTAAACTCTGCTCCAGTCCTCACACTTCCAGATCCCCATCAGCAGTTCATCAAGATTTAGACCTTGGACATGGGGGTGGCTTTGGTACTGTCCAAGGGTTTTAAGGCAGACAGAAAAGTTATCCTTGTACTTTCTTTGGTAAAAAAAAAAAAAAAAAAATCTGTTGCCAACTGAAAGGAGTTATGATGTGGGAAACGGGGCTGAATATGGGATCTCTGCTACAGGACCGTTGACTTGCCAGTGTGTTTATGGTTATCAGCCTCCCTAGCTCCCTGACCTGGAGAGGGGGAGGTGTTTGTACATCCTCTCATCTGCAGGTGTCACCTTACCTGGAGAAAGGCCCATGCTGCTCTGACTCTTAGAGCATTCTCAGAGGATTGCCAACAAACATCAAACCCCTGTGTCCCACTATGAGGCTAGACAGAAGCTCTGACTGTCCAACGGGACTTCAAGGCAGAATCCCACAATTTAGCCCCTAGCTTGATCAGTCCTTTCACAAACTACACAACACTATTACAGAGTATTACATCCCAAAGTTCCATAAAGGTGTATGGGCAAATTTCTCTGTGCCTTTTCTGGTGTGACTAGGACATAAAATAAACCAAATAAGAAGTGTTAATTTTGCCAGGTTTTTTCAAGATTTAGTCTGAGTCCTGTGTCCATATTCGTTTTAGTCATATTTAGTTAACATCACTCAGTCATTTTTCAGTCTAAATGTTTTAGTCTCATCTTAGTAGATAAAAATTTTAGTGTAGTTTTACTCAAGACCAAGAGTGAGCTTTTTATTCAAACTTCAGAAAACTGCTTTTAAATAACATTTCACCCAACTGATTTTAGCAATTAAGTCTGGAAAGATGCAATGCATTTTAACTCTTGCATCTGACAATGATCAGAAAGTAACCAGAAAAAAGAAAGTCCTTGATAATCAAAGAGAACCTTCCATAACAGCCCTACAATATTTCCCACCCTCATAATGTTCAGTCTTGCCAAGACTGCAAGAAAGAGGTTGATTTTATTCTGTACTTTTGCAGGCCATAGTGGTAGAGTTGTACTAGATCTTGTAAATGCAGTAAGTGTTTATAATAGGTTGTATGTGACTGTTTAAATTAATTTAAAAATATTTATATCCTCTTTGACAACATAGCAAGCTAAGTACTAGACAGCTAACGACTTCTCAACAAACAACAGACTCTTCTACACTATAGCAGAGGTCTCAGATAGACCACTTTTAGTTCTTGACCCATTAAAAATTGATAAGACCTGAAATGTGTATGGCAATTAAGTTGTTTATGCTTTAACTTTGTAAGCATGTTTAATATGCAATCTAATTTCCTGTTTTTGTAAGATGCTAGCAGATGATGTTAGATTGCTGTGTCTAATAGTTGGCTTAATATGGCTTTAAAAGTAAAATCATGTTATTTAACATCTTAAAGTTCCCCAAATTTATGTGGTGTGGCTGAACGTGCCACATCAGGTTTGTGGTTTTCTTCCCAGTGGGTTTGTAGCTGCAGGGCTTCTCTCTTGACAATACTACATACTCATTTTTTCTTTTGAATGAAACATTCACTCACAACACAAAACTAAGTATTACATCATATTTATTCTCTTGGTACAATTATAATTTATGTGGGTTGCTGGCAGTGCATTCATGGCTGCCCTGGTGCTCTGCTGGTATGCAGAATCACCACAGAGATGACTCAAGTATGTAAGAAGAGAAATTTGCTGCACAGCTATCCAAAGGACATTTAAAATATGTCTTTGTTTGAAAAGAATGCTCTGGGTAATTTTGTCTCCTCTGTTTTCTTCAAAAAAATATAGAGATTTTAGTAAAGTTTTTAATTTTTTTAAACTACATTTTAGTCTCGTCTTTTTTGTCCACATTATTGTGCGTTGATATAGTCACAGTTCAGGTTTAATAATGTTGGTGCGGTCTTGTCATTGTTTTCTTCTTAGTCATGGAAAAAAGGTTGGTGGTGAAAATATTTAGTCAAATGATTACTATATATAAACCTTGAAAGTGTGACAGTGAGTAAGCATGAATAATACAAAGACTTGCACTGATGCAGCTAAGTGCAATTCAGCCATCAATTTGATTGTGTACCCCTCAGCTTTTTCCTAGTGAAATGCCTGCTGTGTAATTTATGAAGAAAACTAAGTACAGCGTTAGCCTACCACAACATGACAACAAACTAAAGATTACTTTGAAAACTGTAATTTCTTCATTATGCACTGAGGACTGCAGACTCAGACAGTGATGAATGACAAGTCCTGGGAATCTTAATTGCAGCATGGACTGGTGCACAAGCATTTACCTATAAGTGGCCATTGACAGAGTTGAGACTAATGGATACCCCTAACAGGTGCAGTTCAGCATTGAACAGTCCTGAGACCAAAAATGCAGACTTGGAAAAAAAATCAGGCCCGAAAATGTCCCAGTAACTGGAAGAAACAAACCTTGGACCCAGTGACAATGGTGCCCTGTCCTATCATCTTGATTTTGTTCAGGCTGATGGCCAGATTGAAGTCCTAGCATGCTTGGGTGAACCAGTCCACGGGGGTTTGCAGGTGCTCCTGGGAATGTGCTGCAACAGCTGAATTATCATAGAACAGCATATCCTGGATGACGAGTGGTCTTACCTTTGCTTTAGCTTTCTGGTGAGCAAGGTTGAATAGATTACCGTCTCTCTTTGTGTGTAGGTAAACACCCTCAGTTGATAGTCTTGAAGGCTTGCCACAGGAGGAAGGGAAATAAAGTCCTAAACTAGGTGAGTGCCTACACACTGGTCTTGTTTGGATATCTTTTTTTTTACGGTCACCTCAAACTCATCGTAGAACTTGTTCTTTAATTATTGAGACGAGCAAAGTGTTGGGGCATACTCACCAGGTGGACAGGTCATATGGTTTTGTTAAGGCAGAGGGTTAAGATTCTTTCTGAACCGCTTGTGGGTGGTACTTTTGCTCAGAGAGGCAGAGTGTTCCTGATAGTAAAACCCACTCCCTCAACCCTGGTTTCCTCAGGGGTTTTCCCCTAACAGATTTTACTGAAGGGTTGAGGTGTCAATTTTTCCCTTCTTGAGTTCATTGTTTATGACTGTCTTGTGGACATCACATATCTCTTGGAGAGGGTCTGTCAGTCCTGATGTCATTGTCCTGACGTTTGGATATCCCAAGCATAATGCCGGACTCTTTACTTTCTTTGTTTTGTTTATTGTACAAACTTACAGGCCAATTTTTTGGTAAAATCCATAAGCCTCATGCATTCAATGAAGCAGGAAGGCTGTGGCGGTACCGCATCTAATTGACTCGGGGCCGGCCAGTTTAAAGCAGGCAGTAGCTGTCCAGTGAGATCTGGTCGTCTCTTTCAACAGACATCCAAGGTGTGTTTTCTGCATGCTAGCCTGCTCCCATAACCTCTTAACCAAGAGCCAGCAAGGGTCATGTGCTATATGTGACCCATAGTTAGGGCATTGGTTGGGAGAAGCCAGGGCATATCCACTCACCTGTGTGCCTGCGCATTCCACCTCTGGGGCCTCCTGCTCCTCTGAGATATCAGTGTAGTTCAGTCTGGGATCACATGATACCCATTTACTATGTGTTGCTGTATAAAGGCACTGCAGGAGTATTGGTGCTGGAGAGGCTATGTAGTGGCAGGGGGAGATGCAGTAGGTTTCCCTACTCACTCCTAAAAGGTGAAGAGCTAGCTGCTGGCAGACACACAAAACAGGTAGCTGAAAACAGAAGTGTAACGTAGTGTAAAGCAGAGGTGCAGACAACTGCAAAGCTACTGCTCTAGGCAGCTGCACTTTTTGAGCCACGCATCCTGTGTGTTTCAACACCAATACAATCACAAAAGTAAAGACTGACTTATTTTTAAGTCTAAAGAATTAGGGCTAGTTTAAGGACTCTGAGAAATGGTTCTAAAGGCGTGATGTCTGACAATATGTCCAAATAGTAAAGTGAAGTGAAAAGAGGGGGGAACTAAATATTGTTTAAAAATTGGGGTAATTGTGCATATTCTCTGACATTCTACTCAGAAACGTTAATAGTTTGCACTCAATTGCACATATTAAATGTGCTAAAAATAGTTGTGTTACAAATGAAATGAAATGAAAATATTGGACCATCTACGTTATGAGCCACGGGCCACATTCAATAACTCCTAATGACCAATTGTACCATATAACAGAAAAGGAAAACAAGGCTCATGCTTTGTTAAAAATGCTTTGCAGCAGGTAATGAAAAGAGAAAGGGTTTTTAGAGAGCATATTATCACCTTGCACATATACCGCAATGAGGATACTCTGTTTTCATTTTCATTTGCCCAAAGAAACTATCCTGGGACTTGTTTCCCAAAAGTATCCTAAGGATAAGCTGACTGTATAATCCATCCTATGACCCTTCTTAAATTTAAGAGATGTTTCTCAAAAGTATTGGAAGATATACTTATGAATAATAATAACAAGTTCCCCCTAACCACTCATAGGTGGATAAGAGCATCTTAAAAACTCCAGGACTCACAGGAAGAACAAATAACTACATGATTTAAGTTTTTTTTTTTAATCTTATTTTTAAGTCCTTACTTTTTATCACAAACACTCATTTAAATGAACACTTTTTTGCTAAGTGATGTTTAATGTAAAATGATTGATAGTGTTTAGATTAGAAAATACAGCCTAAGACACAAGTACAAAGTAATGTACTTTTAACATGCCATTTTCTGTCATCATCCTCTTTACCCTCCTCTTGCCTAATATATTCATCTATTGACTGAAATGACATCTTCCCAATTATATATTTTCAGGGTCTGTGTCTTCTTTTTTCACATTAATAAAAATTTATGCTGTGTATGTTGTTATACAGAAGGTCTGATAGAGAAATGATGACAAAATGAAATTTATCTCACCTTCCATGTCACCTTTATTAAACCTGTCAAGGAGAGTCCTCTGCTCATCTAAAAATATCATGAACATCACTACAGTTTAACAGAAAAATATCTGTCAAATGTCAGTTCCCAAAAGGGATCCATCAGCCTCCAGACAAACTAATATTGAGAAATGTGGGAAACATTCCCTCAGCTGAGAAGAAGGAAATGTGTCTACAACACTACTTTTGTATCTAATTTCACTAACTAGCTAATTTAACCATTTCTCTGTGCATAAAAGTAACAAAGCTATGGGTCACGGATTATGGCCAATATATCTCATGAAGGCAGTTGGAGATATGTGATATTCTTAAGCAGAAATGCATGATGAATGCATCAACAGGTACTGGTAGAACATTTTAAAAATTTAATGCCAAGTGTAACATTTCTGTGTGAACTCCATGGTCAGTTTACTGCTGTGAAACTAGAGACCAATACCTCTTTAGAACAGTTTTGAGGATTCAGTGATTTTTGGATATTGGGGTATCTGGTAACTTTGCACTGTCACAAAAAAAGAAAAGTTTATTTGAATCATTACATTAAGATATTTTCCTGTCAAATTAATTTCAGCAAATTTTTAACTAAAGTACTCATTTCCTCAAAAGGAGTGAGCATGTCAGAAAAATGTGTTTGTCTACACATTCTCACTTCCGATTTGCACATATGGCCGCTTGCACAAGAAATCTAGATACCCCTTAGAATCATTTTTTCATTGTGCAAGGTACAATGCAGCATTTTTTAAAAAGACAACAGGGTGTGATCTGCTTATACGTTTGTCAACTTTCATAGCACAAGAGAAAATTGGAAGTCTATTGGGCTATCCTACATGTTAAAAATGAAGCTGAAGGGGTATGTTACAAAGTGACATCAGTGGGTTTCTGACCAAGCGTCTGTATGTAAATAGTTGGGAGTGAGACTGTGTTCTATTTCTGGCACTTTAAATTCCAGCTGCAATAATTAACCCTAAACAATCAAACATCACGATGAGAGTTGATGATATTTACAAGAGGCTCTTGTAATGCAACCTGGGCTGATTGAATGCCACACTGTCATTTACCTCTATTTAATCGAGCCAGTAACAAAGCTCCACCTTAAACCTGTGGGGTAATTGAACCATGGACTCTAACACACTGCTTGATGGCTGAGTACATGTGTGAAGAGGTGATAAGCAGGTCTCTAACAGTGGATTAGCAATATAAGAGAAAAAACCCCTTGTATATTGAATTAAACTGTAAGCAATCACTTAGCAGTGATAAAAAGAACTACAAGCAGTCTGCTTCTGTAAGAAGAAATCTGGTGCCACTGAACAAACAAATCATGATTGCAGCACAAGTTTTCTCCCTATGTCCATCAGTCCACAGTCAGACAAACTGTCTTAGAAGATGATTCCAGTTCAGATCACTCCAAAGGCACACCACAGAATGCTAAGTGAGGTTAAGAAGGAAGCCCAGAGCATCAGTTAAAGGTTTAAAGAAAACATTAGAGCAGGCTTAAGTCTTTATACATAAGTCTGCCACACAAAGGTCATGAAACATGGTTCATGAACCATTATAGTTCATAGGAAAGTGGTCTCAGGATGCCTTTTTCATCCATCTTGCTTTTGGCTGATAGCAGACAGGATAGAGGCAGCCAGACTCAATCCAAAACCTGCCTTGCTCTAATCAGGATGACCTCAAATGATGCTACAAAAAGTATAAGAGAAGATGGAATACATCAAACAGGGCTGATGGTTCTGTAGGCTTAGGCATGTAACCTGGGACGGCCTAGAGGCTCATTTCTTGCAGGGTCACTATATTGAGCAAGTATGTGTTCCTCTAGCTCTTCTTTGGAGAGCTCAAGAATTCCACTCACTTTCTCCCCATGTGTGTACCAAAATTGTTTCTTGAAGACATTTGCTCTCTCCTTCTCTTTCCTTTTCCTCCAATGCCAGAAGCACTCTTCTGTCTGCAAGTTAGCAAGCCTATCTCTGATCTCATCCCAGAGTATTTTCAGACCCTTTTTTCTGACTCTCTACTTCTGACTTTTCTGACTGATACATCTCCACTGTTGCCTGGTTTTTTAGCTACAGGTTCATCAGCTGGGGACCAGCATTCATAGATGTTTTGCCCCTCATGGGGCTCTTTTAGCGGCAGGACAGTGCACAGGAACATGTCCTTGACACCCCCTGTAGTTGACCTTCCTCAGTAGTTGCTCCCTCACCGTGCCTTGTCCCATCTTCTCAGTTAGAGCAAAATGCTTGCGTTCCCCACCTCCTCCAATACTTAGCTGGTTGCCTTGTGCAGTCTGGCTTGCTGTAGCCCCAGGTTGTTGAGTTGATATGTTGCTGAGTTTGAGGCTCTACTGCTACAAATCCTCCACATAGTCCCCAAAAATGACTCAACAACTCATCCCCCTGGTGGTGGTGAAGCTTCAGACTCAATGCATATACCCTCTAGGGTACTTGATGCTGTTTTCAATGATTTGGGTGGCTCCACCACCACCGGTTGGAGCCTCACACTCCATTCAACTTTCCTGCACTCCTGATGATGGAGTTGACCTAGACAGCCATCCTTCTTATCTCTGATGAGGTGGCTTCATACAGCTTCAGAGGCCTTATAATCCTTGGGAACAAAATGAAGTGACAACCCCACACCTTGTGCTTTGCACTGGCTTGCTGAAGGCTTCTGAAGGATAGTTTTCCTCACCTCCATGTCTGGATATTTATTGCCTTCCCTGACTTTGATTAGACTGGTTTTATGTTGCAGGGGATGTTTTCCCTGCCAGTGCTGAAAATGGCCCTATTATTCTGCTCCCCTTTCCACAGAGAAATACTCCTTGGATTGTATGGCTAGAGTTTTATCCTTGCCTTGGTGATCAGCTCATCCAGACTCTTCAGAAAATGAGAACATGAAAGAAGGTGTAGACATGGTGCAGTTAGCAGCAGGCAAGTAATGTCATCCATATAGCTACTTACTGAGGGAAGCCTACAGCCTACAGGCAGCCAGACTCCACCCACCATTTACCTTGCTCCAATCAGAATTAATTCAAATGCTGCTATTAAAAGGATACAGTAAATGAAACATCCCACTGCAATCCCTACTCCCAGCTGCTGCCACATGTTCATATCCTGGAAGTAGCTCTTAACCATGGTCTTAATTTTTTCTGGGATGAAGAAGTCTAGCGCAAAGACAATGAGCTGTTGTGGTACTAACCTGTAGGCATTAGCCAGGTCTAGCCATACAACATGAGGGTCTTTTTTTTTTCCTTGCTCAGTAGAGTTTGGGTGATCCAGCAGGACAACGACTAAACAACAGAGTAACTCTACTACAGAATAACTTCAAACAAAGAAAATCTGCCTTTTGCAGTAGTAGGTGCAGAGCACAGATCTTCACCCAGTAGAGATGCTGTGGAATGATATTAGAGAGCTGTTCACACCAGACATCCTAAGAAGCTGAGGTAGGTCTGTAGGAAGAATGGCCCAACATTCCTCCTGAATGATATACAGGTGTGATCAAAAGCTACTAGTAGCTCTGGTTCGAGGGTTCAACCGGTTATACTTACTTTTTCCACCAGGACTATAACAGGTTAATGGGTATGTCAGTAAAAAGTTAGATTATAATTGTTGATGTGTTATCATCTGAAGCACATTGTGTTTACTGTAATTGTGACTTAGATGAAGGTCAGACTACATTATATGACCAACTAATGCAGAAAATCAGGTCATTCCAGGGATTCACTTACTTTTTCTTGCCAATGTATTTTACATGATTGTTTACTTAATTTACTATAATTGCATTAGTACCAATGTTTCAGATTAAAACTATCAGTTACACTTCAGTGCTATACACAACTGTTTTTTTCTTCTTTTGTTCTTTCCTTCCTATATTAATTATCTTCTCCTCTGTCCCTCCCTCATTTCTCCTTTCTCCCTGTCCCTCCCCCTCTCTACTCATGTCAGCCACACTCACTTGTCCTGAGGTGTGGAAGGCATCTGAGATCATTAGGGGAAATGACTCTTGTGTTGCATACCAGCTCTGATAATAAAACTGTCACAAGGGGGGACAATGTGATGACTGCAGCACTAGAGTGATTAGGGAGACCATGCTTTCTGTCTGACTTGCCATTCTCAACTGCTCCACCTTGTCCGAATGCCATATGTTTTTATTCTTTGATTATATAATCTTTTTAATGATGCTAAATGAGAAATATGGATGTCTAGCTTTCTCGAACTATATTACAGAAGTAGTAACTTGGCTAATTTGTAAACAAGTATGAGGCATATAGGCAGACACCTTCAAACAGGTCAATCAATCATTTAATTAATCCCAGGCATATGTACTGCACAATAATTGGGAGCCATTTACCGAGTATATGTTAATTTGAAATACAGCAGCCATCAGTCTGGTGGTATTCCTCACTGGCTGTAAAATATACTGTAGAATCCACTTATAGATCATATGGTTAGTATAGGAAACTCATGATCCTTGCATCATCATATTTATGTCTCTTTCTCCTCCTGCAACACCCTTGGGTCCCTTAGGTCCTCTGGCCAGCATCTGTTAAAGGTTCACATTTTTGCAAGTATGTCCTCTAACAATACTATAATTCCTCCTGTCTATACTAGCCAGCCAGGAAGAGATCCCTCCCCATATAGGGTTCCAGGATAAATAATATGAGACAAAATCCGCAATCCTTTCTCAGTGTAAAAATGTATCCTGAATCTTAGCTAAAGCTATGATGAGGCTTCACTGTTCCAGTTTAACTAAATAAAGTGGGTATCTAATTTTAGTGTGAATTTCTCTGTTTATGTTGCTATTTCTCTACTTCTGCTCAGCAAGGTTACTCTCTTCAAAGAGCAATAATGTCTAGTTAAGAGAGACTTGAAAAATGTGAACTTCAACTTTCCTAATAAAGATCTGCTGATGCAGTCTGATCAAGACTGACACAAGACTATTGATTTGTCTACACAGAAAGTGTTTCAGACTCATTTTTAATTTGTCCATCTCACTAACATCTGATAGAACACATCCAGTCCTGGTTGAAGTTAATGGCAACTCTGAATTTTAAGAACATAATTTAGAATATCTGTAAAAATAAATTCAAACTAACCAATTTTTATAACTAGAATATTATAAAATTTCAATAGTTACTGAACAAAATAAAATAAAAAAAATTGCATAATAGTAAAATTACACAAGCATAGAATGTAACCCAGACACAAATATTAGCACCCTTCACAAATATGTGGTTGTAAAACCTTTGCCAACAATCAAAGCACCTAAGAGTTTTTTTTAGCCATCTAAAAGCTTCTTGTACCTGTCTGCTGGTAGTTTCTGCCATTCTTCCATTGCTAAATTCTTGACTTAGTTTGCGGGAGTCCTCCTTGCAATAGCAGATATCAGCTCTCTCAAAAGGTTTCAATAGGATTTAGGTCAGGACTCATTGTTGGCCAGTTTAAAGTATTTTAATTATAAATACCATTAATACCATATTAAAGTGTTTTTCATTTTTGTTGTCATTTTGGACTTTCTATTAAATGCCCTGATTTTATAGAATTGGTTAATTTGCATTTATTTCTTCAGATATTCTCAATTCTGTACTTAAAATTCAGGGGTGCAAATATTTTCAACCAGCATTCAGTTTCTATTTTAATAAATATATGTGTCTAAGCAGGCTCACATTTCACTCGCACTATATGCAAACAATTTCAACATACTGTAAGGCATATTTTTTTGCTTCAGGTCTATTTCCTTTCGTTTATGCTTGTAACATAATATAGGGAGGGGAAAACAGCTATCCTGTCTTGGTCCAAAGTTCAAAGATATACAGTACCTAACAACACCTTGATGCTACACAGAGAAAGATATAGATTCAACATTTCTTGTAGCTGAGTCCTTATGCTAAACTGAGATGATTGCCCCCTGATTCCCGCTATGTAATTAACGCAAAGACATGAGACTGAAGTCACTCTCCTCATCAAACTCTCAGGGAGAGAGAAAATATTAAATATTTAAATATAAGAAATAATATAACATTTCTTTTGACTGATTTTTATGCTTTTGTCCACAGTATACCATTCTTGTGTTTACTGTGAGTATGATCTAATGATTCTCTTGTGTTTCTGCCTCTGTTGCTCTTTCATTCATTTGGTTATTTTTCTTCCTGGTGACCTGGATATGACCGTTACACCACTACTGTTGCATTAGTGTATGTGTTAGAATTATTCATTTAAATATTTGTGCAGAGCCTTATGGAGCTTCTTGTAAATCACTCTATAAATAAAATGTATCATTTATAAATTTGATATTTATGCACAGTTTGTGAAGCTTAATTGGTTAATACATTGCTGATCACTGAAGGACACCCCCAAAAAAACAGACAAAAACTCATTTTTGTGCCAAATGCATCCTGGTGTTTCAGTCACAATAGGATGAAAAAGATACTAATGTATATCACAGAAGCCAGTTATGAGCTACATTACTACATTTGGTTTGTTTGGACTGTTTAGCGACATGCTAGACATTTAGCAATTACACACTGTCTTGAGGTGAAAAACAAACTTGAATATTGTGGGGCTTGCCTGAGTTTGGTACTTGACTGCAGCCTCCCCTGAACGTCCTAATAAATCAACTATTTCGGACTTCAGAGGGTGTTTTGAGTTGATGAGGAGCACTTGAGTGGACCACTGACTTTGGTCTCTGTGATGCTGGGGGCAGGAACACTGTAGACATGTAATTTCAGTGGAGTTACAGTCAGTCCACTAGAGTCCAGCCCTCTGCAGGCCAAATCTTTGCAGGTAGCATTGCCTGACAATGTCAGGGCTGCATTAAACTGCTAGGGGGCACTGGGGTGAAAGTGAGCTGCTAGTGTTCCTATCTACATTATGTTTCCTACTCCTAACCATGCAATGTTGATAGTTGTTCTTTACTCAAATACTATCTAGTCCTAGAATTGTGATGCAGTAGTTTTGATTAAACATTTAATCTAGTTTAGAAGATGACTAACAATTAGAAAACGTCGATATCAACTGTGGTAAGTGTGAGAGCAAATGGATGAAAGAGTGCCTGTGTGCTGAACAAAATCAAAGGAATTATTATAACAAAAGAACCTTCTTAACAAATAATAATTTTAGCAAATACCTGGCTATCTCTACCAAAAACCTCAAGTTAAAATTACACCTGATCTGCCTGTCTACTCTAAACATAACCAAACCAAAAAAGAGCCAACCAGCCCTGCATCGCTGTAATGAACTACATGTTCTCACATGTGAAGTGCACAGTGCTAAGTAGGAACATACAATTTAAAACTCTGGGTCTCTGGTCAAAGGTGCCTCATTCAAAAAAAATTGTTAAAAGAAGAAGAATGGTTTCAGAGTTTACAGAACATTAAAGGTAGCTAATGGCAATCTCTTAAATGTGAGTGGGAGAACTGAATTGACAGGAGTAAATACAACATGTACAATACAACAGGCTTTAAGGTACATAATTATAAAGGTCTTAAAACAAAATCTTAATACATTATTAATTCATCTTGAGAAACCCTGTTTGAGACAGAGCCTCAAAAGAAATTAAAATACTCTCCAGGTACTCATTAGCAACAGGTTAGTGTTTCAGCTTTATAGATACACAGTATTTATGAGTTTGAGTGTCCTGGCTGTTCTTGTAGACACTGGGTTACTTTCTGTTCTTTGTGTATTGTTGCCACTGCATTAGTGACTGTGGGGGTCCTGGCAGCCTGAGGTAATGCCACTGATATCTATCATGACGCAGTAGGACACCAGCAGTGGGGAAAGGCAAAAACTATGGAAAGGCAGGCACTAAGGAGGATTTAATGACATTCTAAGCAGCTCTTTGTATCTGTGCGAGAACTATGTCTTGGAGGCATTTGTAGAGTTATATACTGGAACATATTTTGATGTTATTTTGCTGCTTTGGAGAGAAAACAGGGACTGAAACTGATTCCAGTCTGTTATTGTCTATATCATTCTATGATATATACAGTATTAACTTCTCAACATAGAGTTTACCCTATTTTCACATGAAATAGTTTCCAGATTGTTAAATCATGGTATGTCACATTATTTGGCAGTATTTAGTATACAATTTGTTGACTTGCTCCAGCTCTTTTATTGAAGTTAAATTCCATTTACATTGAGTAAAATATTTAAACTCTATAACCAATATATTCATAGATGAAACACACAATTGACAGAAAAAAAGTGAATATTGAGATCTGGATGCTCTCAACCTTTTTGTTCCAGTAGATCCATCTAGCCATAATTTTGTTTAATTTGAACTCATTATTGGTAATCATTAATAAAATTAATCATAGGAAACAGCTGAACAGAGTTCCAATACCTTAGGAAATCATTTTACAAAGTTATTTTACAAATGTCCCAAAAATATGGGGCCATTCCCACATCATATACTGAAAAGTCCCTAACTGATTTTATTAACAAGTGTTACCATCATGAGACACTGCCAACTTTATCAAGAACCTTTCTTCTGTGTTGTTGAAAAAACCCGAAATCAAAACAGTTAATGATTCCACTTTTGTATAGGTTCTTGTGATATATTGCCATAGTTTTTGCCAGTTTATTGATATAAGTAAATGACCCAGATCTTTAGGCCTCATCTGTGCAATGGCCACAGATATCTAAGGACATTTCAATCCATTATATCTCTTATTTAATATTTAATAAAACTATGATTTATATTTAGTGAAGCTACAATTAGAGACTGTCATGCCATGGGATCTCAGGAGCTGCAAAGTTCCAATCCATGAGTACTCAATAATAAATACTATATTATTTTGAGTACTCAGTAGTAATTACTACATTGTTACACGGTACTCAGTAGTTATTACTACATTATTACATGAGTACTCAGTAGTAATTGCTCCATCATTACATTAGTACTCAATAGTCAATACTGCATTACATGACTATTCAATAGTCAAGATTACATTATTACATGAACATTCAGTACTCTTTACTACATTATTGCATTAAAGCTACATTAAAGCTAATACTACATTATTAAATGAGCACTAAGTAGTTGTTATTACATTATTACGAGTACTCAGTAGTCATTACTACATTATCACATAAACACCCAGTAGTCATCACAACATTATTACATGAATACTCAGTAGTCGTCACTAGATTATTACACAAACATGCGGTAGTCATTGCAGCCAATACAGGTAAGACCACAGGGACACCACATCAATTAAGTAACATGAGTGGAGGCACAAAAAATGTTTTTCCCAGTCAAAGGGTGATAAAAGCCCCAAGTCTTGAAGCTAATATTACAGTACCCACAGTTTCCTCAGCTGTAGATGGGAAGTGGGCTTAGGAGCACCTGTCTATGTGATAGCCATTGGGTATCCTTTGAGAAATTGGCATGAACTAATACATTTCTGAGTTTGTTTTCCCACCTACACACAAAAAGAGGAGAGTCCTTTAAATGCTTGCATTAGATTTGATTCAGATCATAATATATTCCACTGTTTCATGAACAGTGATTTGATCTGATATGACAGAGGGGAGCATGTTGTTATACATGGACAGAAAATTCTTTCCTCTCTTTTGGGCTATTTTGTTTTCAGTTATCAGGATAATCACATGGACATGATTTTATTTTGATCTCAGTAGCCTTTTAAGAAAAGTCCTGTGTGGCATGACAGATTCTACTAGGTTCATAAAACTGACTAATTGGTAGGTCTATTGTCAGTGGTGTAGGATAGACACTAGAGGCTGCTAAAAGGATATTTTTTATCAGTATCTTTCTGTTACAAGGACAAACCTCAGTTTGTTCAATAATAAAACCCTGAAAATTGGACTTTTAAATATATGGCAATTCTGAAGGGTATTCAGCAATGACAGAATATCCTATAATTAAATTGGTCTACCTTGGAAAAGACAAATTATTTCATCAATAAATCTATGATATTTCAATAATCTGGAAGTGTATTTGTTGACACAAAGAAGCCAATAAGAGAAAAATTATCATTCAGTCAAGGACATTTCCTTTATAGGGCTGGCCCCAGTGTTGTGGCTCAGCCAACGAAGAAAGAAAGAAAAGAATCTGACAGATCAAAAATAAATAATTTTAACATGTCTCTTAAGACACATACTTCAAATTTATATTTATCATCATCCTGAAAAAGAATAGCATCTCCTTTATCAGCCGGTGTGATGACAATATCTTTATCATTTATTAATTCACTTATGGCTTTCCTCTCCCTCTTGGTTAATTAATTAAAATGACAAAGAGATTTCGCAACAATTTCACAATATAATTTTTATACAATTCTATAAAATGCGATTACAGAAGTTTTTGTAACACTATGAAAAAAAAGTACTATACAGTCTTAAAGGAGCAGCATTTAAATAAAGCATTAAAATAAGTCCACTTTCAAGCTGGATACACTACCATTTTGATAGGAGTGATAGTAAAAGGAGATAGGACAGCTGTCAGACTTTCCACTAGCCCTGTATGCAATTCTTGCTCCTTGGTGTCTCTGTTGGCGTGGGGTTAAAAAAGAGGTCTGGATGATAGAGATGTAGTGTAGTCAATGTCAAAGGTGAGGCTTTTTTCCTTGATGAATTCTAAATTATATACAGAATTATATACAGAATTCTGAATTACATACATTTGTGAAACTCCTTATGAAAGAAACCATAACAAAGATTATAAGTGGTGGTGCTATATGACCCTTTTCATTAACTTGAGTGTGGATGTCTACAACACATGTGTATACACTTGCATGTCTGACTCAGAAAAAGGGAGGTCGTCACAATTAGATGTGTTTTATTATCTTATATGTATGCATATTAACAGAAAGGATGTTTCTTATAGTATAATTTAATGTCAACACCTGATTCAGTGACCAGTAACAAAAAGCAATAGTGATTGAAGAAGTACTTCTTTGGCTTTTTAAGTGAGCTGTGTTAAAAATAGGATGAACTAAGGCTTAATATATGCAACACCATCCTTGTTGTGGGAAAATAGCCTTATTTGTGTTAAGGTGGCATTAGAAGGGTCACATTTACATATGTATGCTATTCTTTCCACAGCCTGCGGGAAGGGGAAGGCATGATGTAATGGCATGGGATTCTGGGATTAGTCTAGGACAGGAATAGACAGTAGACCTGATGGATGCCATGAAGGTTAAAATGGTGCTCTGCAGTAGTTTCAGTCATGAGCAAGGTTGACTGGAATAAAACTAAAGTAACACCATAAAGCACCACTATCTGTGATTCTCTAACAACCATGTCTTTTACTGTTTAAAATTAGGACTTTTTCTTTGTCTGTGACTTTTAAGGACAAACACTTCCAGCAGCACTTAACCCTTATCCTTGTGCAGAGTGAAGTAGTTAAGAGCAATTCTACAACTGCAGGTGTACAAATAACTGTATAAAATCAAAGCAAGCAAGAGTTTGAGATGCATGGTCAAGACAACTATTACTGTTGCCACCGGTGATAACTACCAAACAATAGTGCTCAGAATTTTGGTAAAATTTCTACAATTCGCATGAACCTGTTGCTCTAAAGACGTTTATGGGAACAAAAACAGGAAACCGTGAATGTGTTTCAATCACTATTTTAGTTGGGTAAATTACAGATTGAGGATTGATTACAGCAAACTAACATGTCTCTCGGTGAAGTAGAGTGTCCTTGATTCCCGTTTTACTTTTGTAATGACAGCACTGAAAAGTATATTCATGACATGGTAATCTATATAGAGTGTGACCACTAGGTCTAGTCAATGATACAGATTTATACTCCTTCTTGGCAACAAGGCAATCACAGTCAAGACTGTTCTTGTTTATTGTTCCCTGATGGTAGAACGAGCTACCAAATGTTATTAGAACAGAGGCATCCCTCTCCTAAAACCTCTAACACCCTTACATTCCAAACTAGTGGTTATTGTCCACTTCCTGTACCGAAGCATTAATTCTGGCACTCACTTGACAGTTGCCTTGGATAAAGCATCTGCCAAATGAGTAAATGTAAATGTACTTAACAAAAGGTTTTGGCCCCATTTCCAGCTGCTGTTAACATGTGTGCTGAACCTGGATATCTGTATCAGGTAAAACTCACATCACATTGTAATAGGAATGTAGAGCAACCAGACCACATTTGGCGGTAGTCTGACTCACATTGTGATCCGATCTCAGCAGAGGTAAATGAAAAACTATGCAGTATGGACACACTCATGAGATAAGAATCCATACAACATGCTAAAAGGTCACCTGATTGTTGAAAAAGCTATAGATAAGCCTGTGCAAAGGAAAATAAGTAGAGCCCATACAAAAGCTACACTTCAGGACAATGAGAGATGACGATCACATGATAGAGGGATTTATTTGAACTAGCACTAGTGCTGGCAAGCTTCTCCCCGGTTTCTGATTACCTTCTTACAGTATAAGTAGTGTAAAACATAGCTGACGGAGCAATCTCACCTTAAGGTCCTTTCATTAGCTACTGTGGAGCTTTTCATCATATCACTTGATCTTCATCATCAGAAGGAGTTTGCCAAGTTTTCATACAAGGGCTCATTCAAACAGACAAAAACACAGAGATTCTTGGGTAGCAATGATTCTTTCATGTGATTATACACTAATGAAAACATATTTATGAACATTACATTCCAGTTCTGCCAGTAGATCTTTCTAAATCCTACACACTGGTCCTCAAAGTAAGCATGGTTCTGTCATTGTGTTTAAATGCCATTCATGTGTTTTCAAGTTGATGAAACTGTATTCTCCACCTTCTTTCTCAATTGCTCCTATTATGACTATTTTCATGTCTTTTAAGTTGCAATTGGTTGAGCTCTAACCTTAGCGGTAACCTTGTTTGCCCTGGCGATGAACATGATTGTCAAGTCAGCAGAGCCAGAGTGCCGGGGCCCTCCGCCAGCCACCAATCTGGGCCTTTATGGATGACCTGACAGTCACCAAGGAGTTGGTGCCAGGTTGCAGATAGATCCTGCAAGGGCTGGAAAGGCTTATCTGGTGAACTCGGATGAGCTTCAAACCAGCCAAGTCAAGATCACTAGTGGTGAAGAAGGGCAAGGTCACTGAAAGGTCCTGATTCAACATTGAAGGGTCGCTTATACCATTCATCTCAGAGAAGCCGGTGAAGAGCTTGGGCAAAGTGTTTGACAGCAGCCTCAAAGACTCCTCATCTGTGCAGTCTACCTGCCAGAGAAGAACTAAGGGCCACCTTAAATACCCACTTATCTTTCAGATGTATATGAGGGTGAATCTACTGCGAATTTACAGTACACTTTGTAAAGGTCTTGTAGACAATGTTTGAAATTAACCCTGATAGGATGGCTGAATATTATCAGAAAAAGGTTCTTTTGACTTAGTAACTTAAGTAGATAATTTTATAACTAATCCATATAACAGAAAAACATTTCTATAATATACTGCATATTATATGCGGCACAGCAGAGTGATGGAACCTAATTAGGCTGTCTAAGCACTTTCTGTGTGAAGTTAATGTTCTCCCTGTTTGGGTGTAAAACTCTAAATTGCCTGTAGGTCTTGCCTGTCGGCACCCTCCTTGGATCCTCTCACTGTACTACTAATAAAAGGTCTTATAAGCGGAAAATGATTAGGCCTACATGGAATACCATTGATAGGTGCAAATCAGTTCATTTAGTAGTTGCAATTCAATGATTAAAATATTTCATCTTTGCCAACAATTAAACAGGTCAGCTGGATCTGCCTTATTGTTTACAAAGGCCAGTTCTGATTGCTATTTTTGGCAAGGTTGTCAATGATTACCGGCAGCTGGAAATGAGTAAGCCCTGGACTGAAAACATTTAAACTACACAATCTCACACACACACACACACACACACACACACTCCTATTCAATCACTTCTGTCTCACAAGGCTGAAAATTGTACTGAAGATCCAAGGAATGCCAAAGGTAATTTGAAGCACATATTAATGTAAATAATTATTGTTCAGTTTTTTACAGTAATTAAATTAACTTTGTTACCCAAATTAGGAACCTTCAATTGGGCAACAAAGATTCATATCTCCACTCCCTGATTTTGAATCTGTGTGGTATTAATATAGTTCTATCATATCTAAATTTTATTTGGTACTGCATACAAAATAAATATAGCGTTGGAGCTGAAAACCCGTCTTTTTAAAGATATTTTGGCTTTATATTTTCCCAAGAAAAGTTATTGTATTAGCCTTAGCCTTTTTAATGATAATGTGCTAATATTCATTGCACAGATGTAAAAAAATGTTTTAATTGGGTTCAGGAAATTTGCAGCTTGTAATGGTTTGGTTTGTTGCATATTAGATGATATCATCTTTTTATGTACGTCTGGACAAAATATTAATTGTAGTTCTTTAGCTCAATACACACATGCACGCAAACACACACATAATATACATATATATATATATATATATATATATAGAGAGAGAGAGAGAGAGAGAGAGAGAGAGAGAGAGATAGATAGATAGATAGATAGATAGATAGATAGATAGATAGATAGATAGATAGATAGATAGATAGATAGATAGA
This sequence comes from Istiophorus platypterus, assembly GCA_016859345.1. Lineage (NCBI taxonomy): Eukaryota > Metazoa > Chordata > Actinopteri > Istiophoriformes > Istiophoridae > Istiophorus > Istiophorus platypterus. The sequence continues at coordinate 482,037 of CM029111.1, forward strand.
TAGATAGATAGATAGATAGATAGATAGATAGGTATACTGCACTATATATGTTTTTGTATGTATGTGTGGGTGTGTGTGTCCTGGATAATCTGTTAGATTTTACAAGTTTGAAAAGATCCCAGGAACACTCCATGAAACAGTTCTGTTCTGCTGTTCTTAAATCCAACAACTCACTTTAAGCTAATGACTTACACTTATTACAATATCATCAGGTAAACAGCCAACTTTTCAGTGAAACTCTTAATATTCCATTGAAAAGTAAGACGACGCTCTTAGGAGCCAATTAAGGGCAGACAGCTGAGGATACTTCCAGCAGTGCCGATAGTGATAAGATAATTGGTTTAGGGGAGGAAGTGCTAGACAGTGTTGACAGGATGGCTCAGATGAGCACCCATGACTAAGTGACTGTCCCTCAGTCCCAACATTTATCATGTGCCACACTCCCTGCTTACTCCACACAGTACTGGACACTGGATTTTGTCAGAAAATGTGTCATAATCATGAGTTACTGTCATCCATTGTGTTGTCATTAGCTCCTTAGCTCTTAATACTGACTGATGAAATGGTTAAGAAAATCACTAAATAATTAATTATTAAGTTATTAAATTGTTAAGTTGTGTATGAACTTTCCTGTTTAACAGCCTTTAATCCATAGAGCTAATTCTTCAGTTCCCCTAAACTTAAATTTCTTAATAATGTCTCGGACAGTGGAAATTTCAAGATGAAATTGTTTTAATATCTTTTCACAGCCTCCCCTGCTTCTGAAGGCATCACTTAGCTTCACTTTCAAATCCTCAGTCAATTGTATGGAGAAGCTTGTGGGTGTTTAGTGTTATCACAAGGTTTAAATAGTCAGAGACTTTATCAGCTGATAAATTCTAATGACAATTCTTGACCTGCCTAACAGGATCTAATGTGTCAAATAAGGCCTAATGAGTTAATGAAGTTCTGAGTGTTTTACAAGAAGAAGGGTGCCTAACATTTGGATAAAGGCTAGTTTTTTAAATGTCTGTTTGCTGCAGGAGATTGATATTCTTCTTTTCACTTTAACTATCAACAAAATATGTGATTTGCCCCAGAGTGCTCAAACTTCAGCATACTGTATGAACCTAAATGAACTGAAACTGGTGCTTAGATGTGATGACAGACCAAAGAGGCTGAGGCCACCACCCAGAAAGAAAGGCAAGGCTTATTGATTATTAATTCTACTAGACATAACAAAATACTTTGCTTTGGCACTAGAGATTTTAACTGCATGGTATAAGCATGCTAGCAGCTCTATGAGGTTATATTTGGCAAAGTGGTGTTTTGAGCGAAATGGTAATTTAAGGCAACATTTACCATGGTTTCTGTCTTAGTTTAGCACAGTGGCTCCCGATGTGAGGGTACATCTAAAGGTTTATGAAAGGACTGTCAAGCAAACATTAAGCAGACTAGGAAACCCACTTGGACTGCACCATAACTCACAAGTACAAAACACACTGTATAGCTGAAGCTGATGGAAATGTCTTTAGTTAGTACTAAATACTGAGTACTGTGTACTGAGTACTGGTCAAAAAATGGCACTAGACTAAAACTTAGGAGATCATATTGCAAATCTAAGCCTGGTGGTGCAAGAAGGAAACCTAGGATTCATCTTCTGGAGACAGATACCATGTTACTACAAAATTTCATGGCAGTCCATACAGTATTTCAGTCTGGGCCAAAGTACAGTCCATCAAGTGGCATTTCCATCCCTGGAACCACACTTCTTTAATGACTAAAAAGTGCAGACAAAAACTATGTTTAATCTCTATTCCACAGTGGGAGATAGAAAAAAAACTACAGTTAGTCATCCACATCATCCACATCTGTAATTTCAATCATTTCTAGTAAAAGGAGTAATTGTTTTATCAAACTAGTAGACATTTTATTGGGGAGTTCCTCCTGAAGGACAAGCCTCTGCGAACCACTGCTATGTTGTCTCACATACAGTACTGACATCCATATGTATATCTCTCATTCTAGAGTTCTTTGCCTAGTTCAGCAAGCTGCCTCATTTAGATGATGAGGCACTTATGTTACATTTAAGGCCTTTAATGGAGTGGAACCGTGTGAGGGTGGACTGCACATTCTTCATCTAAGTGACAGTTAAGAGGTTTAAATGTCAGCTATAAAGACCAGCATACTGCATGGTTCAGTCCTTCTGAAACTGTAGCGACCTACAGAGCAATTTGGAACATTTGACAACTGAAACAATAATGTCACTTCCTGTCTTCATTATAACAGAGTATCAGCATGAAAGTCAGATTCAGAAATGAATGCAAATCAGTTTTATTCTGAACAAACAATACATATGGTTTTATGAAATATGATACGCTGCCATAGATTAAACTCTTAAACAAGCTATGTAATTGTTAAAATTAGCTTAAGTGTGGAGGAAGTGTGTCACTTATTCTGATGGTGTTTTTGGCAACATGCGCAATTAGTATTACGTCTGTCTCTGTGAGGCAGGACCAACAGGTGGGATTAGGAGAGCTCAGATTCTTTACATAAAAACATGTGGAACATTCACTTCTGCCCTGACTTAATTTTGTATGATAGCTCTCCAGCTGAGAAGCTGGTGAAATGTCAATTGTCATGCTGTCATCCACCTCCACACAGGGCACTCAGCTTAATAGGGTCCAGAGCTAATTGCTCATCATTTGCCCTTGGTACCTATCTGGATGGTGGCAGGGTTATTTGGGTTGGGAGGGGTAGGTGATGGGGCATGATGGCTTTTGGAGGGAACAACAATACAAACACAAGACAAGCATACAGAGAGAAAGACACACACACACAACCAACCAGAAAAACTTCAAATTGTTTACACTCTGTAGCAGAGAAGCAGAAAAAGCACACAATGTTCATTTGACTGTGTACTGCAAAGATACTGTAGGTTCAGGATATTGTCAGTTAAGTTAGCCTTAGGCTAGGGAAAGGATTAAGGAAACCCTGATATAGGAAAAACACTCATAAAAAGGGGCCAAAATCTGTTTGAAAATTCAATACTTTCTATATTCACATGGAATTTGACAGTTTAAGTGCCAATTTACGTTTAACAGTCTGTATTTTAATCAATTAGTGTCTCAATTGAAGAACAATGAGCTGCTCACTTGCATTTTCTCAATTTTTCTTAAATTCCTATTACCAGAATTTTTTCCTTTGCTTATTACAAGACAACCCAGTATCATATGATTCCCCAGTGCCCGATTTATGGTCAGTGTTATAGCATTCATTCAAATGTAGCATGCCTTTATGTAGTAATGTGAAAAGAAATGCTGTGGAGGTTGGGTGTCTGTGGCTCATTCAACTGCATTTCACCTCAGGTCACAGATCAACAATTAAGTTGATCTGTAATGGGAGACTTATATTCAACATGGTCTTTCCCTAATCCTGCCCCCGCTGTATATGCCATGCACTGATAATATGGAAAGAAAGGGATTTTAAAATCTTGCCACTGAACATAATCTAGGCTTTTGCAGAATTATCCAATATGAACATTCTGTGTCTTGGTCTGATTGCACAATGAGGGTCTCAGTTACAATAAATTAAAAAAGGGGTGGCATTCTGCCAGTAGAGCAAGGGCTATTTTGTAAGGCAGTTTCAAAACCAAATATGTGGTGAGTTTATAAAATGCAGTTTCAAAATTCAGTTTGGAATAACAGCTAACACTAAAACTAACAAAGCACAAGCCGACAAAAAGAGGATTTTTTTCCCTGTGCAGAAAAAGCGTAAGTAAAGGGGTTTGCTAGTCAGTCCACGCAAAGCCAACAACATAGAAGTTTAGTTTGTGGTAACACCTCCTCCTACTCACTATGAGCAACCAATACCTCAGAGATTTCAGTCAGGCCGTCTGACAGTTTCAGAGGAGTTTGAACCTTTGGACACTGCCGGTCCCGATTTTCAACAGTCAGGTTAGGCTGTACTCCCACGTGGAGGAGCATTAGACAAGCCTCGTTAATTTTCTCCTAGCTCGTGACGGAATCATGTCTTGTATAAAGGCAGCACCTGCCCACCGCTGGAGAGCCAGAGGAGCGCGAGACAGGGGAGCGGGGACCGAGTAACGCGCCAGCTAGTCTGTATAGAAAAGAATCGTAAAAACCTGCAAAAGAAAATGAACCCAAATGTCTCGCTTTGCTGTCTATCTCTGCTTTTAGTGCCTAATTTAGGTGGGGCCAAGCCCGTTTCCGATCTCAAGGTAAGTTGACCCGTGCTGTAACTTTTGTAAAAACGACCAAGCTGTGTTCAGCCTCTCAGGGACACTGTGGTTTCATATTAGATGATCAATTGTAGCTTGTCAGATAATAAAGTCAATAGCTTATGTTGTTATTATGCTGCAGTGTTAGAGGTGATGCACTGCTCCATCACCGTGGCCTTAGTTTGCCGTGTATGAAGAGTAGCGGCTCCCACCTGTCCTGCCTCCTGACCCCGTCCTGCGCTGAGCTACTCTGGGTTTGTAGTGTTTTGCACGTCAGTCTGCGGTAAAACCCCCTTTTTTGTCCCCCAGAGTCTCGAGCAGCTGTTAGAAGAGGAACTAAACACAGCGCCATATTACTCCTCCGAGGAGGTGGGTGTGGAAGGGAAAGATGGAAACACAGACAAGTCGGAGTTGGGAGCTCCCGAGGAGCGCGCGTGGGACTCCTCCGACCCCAGCAACTCGGCGCTGGTGGCTAAAGAAAACGTCCTCGCGCGTCTCTTCAAAGACATCGTGAGGACCTCCAAGCGCTCGTGGAGCCGGTACAAGAAAGGCGGGCTGAGAAGCTGCTTCGGTGTCCGGTTGGAGAGAATCGGCTCCTTCAGCGGGCTGGGATGCTGAAGGTACGGATCAGGGAATCGGGAGGAGGAACCGATACCAGTCCCGTGGTTCTGTTCATTTATGCCAATGACAGCACAGAAAAAAGAGCTGAATGGAGAAGAGGTAGACTACCATCGATAGTATTAAATGTCTGACCATTTCATTGTGCTCTTACATGTCTTTGTATTCCATACAGAAAAAAGCATTAGAGCCTTGTGAAATGCTTTGCTTCTGTCGATTAAGAGAAAGAAAATGCAGAACCCCCCGCCCCCCCATAGATTCGCTCGATTTTAAATTAATTACTACATGATCACAATTAGTAGCCGATGTTCCTGTTTGTTATAACAGTATAATACACAATTAGAAAAAAAAATGAGCGTCTGATGTGTTGCAAATCATCTTTTACAGATTCACAGATTAAACAAAAAAGCTGTCAGGATTGAACATGGAGAAAAAGGTGTATTAAACAAAATATATCAAAGTAATTTTATAATTATTTATCCAGGGAAAATGAACTTGATTTAAGCTTCTCCTTCACATTGAACATCAACAGGCATCTGCACTGGAGCAGCTGGAGGTTTAGTGGCTCATTGCTCAAGGGCACCTGTACAGTAGCTGCACTCAGGGCCACTTATTATTCCAATGTGTTGTTGTTGTTGTGTTTTCAGGTCTGGATCAGTTCGCAGATCAACGTGCCCATAACCACAAGCGGAACTCTGACAGATGCTTCAGTCTCTTCTGTCCATGATTCTCATTCTGAACTGTGATTTGTTTTTCGTATGTCAGCTGTTAAATAATAAATTATTGTACATGTATTTATTCTTTATTTTTTTTCTTTTTGGATGTAGTGGAGATGCCTTGTAAAAGATTGTATTCCACTAAAATATTTTTTTTGCATAGTAGCTGAGTCTGATTGAATTGGTTTCTGTTTTGATAGTAGCCTTTTCACAATAAATGCATGTTATATAAGCTGCTGTATTAAACTAGGAACAGTTTCATTCCAGTACATGTTGACTATTATTTCAGTTTTCATCTTATATCATCGTGTGCTGCCAGTTGGAACTAGTCCAGGTGGAAAAGGCACCATGCTTTGAAAATCAACACATTTCCTGTCTTGAAAGTGATATTTGAATAACATGTTCTAGGGAGAAATGTCCGTTTTTTTACTTCACTTCATTTATCTGACAACTGTAGATACTGAAAACATGATTAGCTTGTAAAATACAATATACCGGTGAGGATTAAACCTGTGATTCTTGACTGTTTTGACTTGTGACATCTTCAAAAAGAAAAGAAAACAGTACAGCATGTTATTCCTTGTCAGAGTTTCTTCCTGTTCAGATGTCTATGAACTGTGAGCAGTTCCACCAAAGACATATTTTTCTTCTTGAATAAAAGAGGAGAGATGATCTATTATTTCACAAATAAAAGCAAATATCAAAGAAAAATGCAAAAGATGAAAACAAATTTTTCCTGCAGCACTTTGTGGACAACTAGACAAACTAACTCTACATAAAGTAATTAAAACTAGCTCCAACTCAACCAGATACAAGAGATAAATGCAGCATACACATTATTGCATCAGTATTTATTAATGATATAACAGTATAATAACAGTACAGATGTGCTTTTACTTTTGATTCCTTAGTTGCATTTAGCTGATGATACTGTGCTTTGATTCAAGAAAAAAATGTGAAGGCAGGACTTTATGCTTGTGATAAGGTATTTTTACATTGTGGGTATTAGGTTGTTTACTTAGTAAAGGATCTGAATAGTTTTTCCAGGACTGTCCAGGTGGCAGCTCGGACAGTCCACAGAAGCATCACTGTTTACATTCATGTCTCAAATTAAAAAATAGTTTTTTTAGCAGTTTTTCAAAGTTTTGATTTACCTGTATTAAATAAATCTAGATCCACTGACCAAAATAACTTTTCAGGTAGTGAACATTACATCTCTGTGTTACAGTGTTGCCTACTTTGGATTGTTTTTTTTTTTGTTTTTTTTTTTTTTAATAAAATGGGGTATATTTTAAATAAAATGACCCTAAATTTAAAAATCTGGAACAAATTGCAATGAGAATGAAGAGCAGTGTCATAGATGAAAGTATTGCTATCAGAAGTTTTCTATCTATTTCCAAACATCATCACCCCCATTCATGTAATTTTAGTGCATTTCCAACTTGAAACACAATGACTTTGTACTATGACCAGACTTACTTATGTATGGTAATGCTAAATGGCAGTGGGCTGCATTGGACTAACTGAAGTTTTAATGGGTCACTCCACCTATATTAAACATGTAAATTTATTTAGAACTAGTTTTAGACAGTACAAACTATATTAACATTGTACTATCAGCCTGTGAAAACAGTGCTATAATGTCATCTATGCTCTGCAAAAGCTGTCATGTTTAGCATGTTAGCATGCTAACCAGTGTTAAAATGTAGATGTAGACCTGATTTCACTCAGAAGCTCCAAAACTGATAAATATCTAATAAATGATAAAAGAAATTCTTAAAGGCTCATTAAAATCTCATGTGAATCATCTGTAATTTTAAATACCTTATGTGTCTGCAGCTCTGCTATGGCCAGTGCATCTGTTGTCAGTAATGCCCAGAACATGACTGATGGACATGTGCATATGTGTAGATTTTATTCATCATGGCTCATAGACTTCTTTATGTGTTGATTTGTGAACTTATGCATTATTATTGTGTGTGAATTTGGTGTCAGATCAGGGATTCTCAGTGACCAGCTACTGGAGCACCCCTTGACATTGCATTCCCTTCAGCATTCAGGTTAGCAGCATCTCCCTCATCTCATCAAATCCTACCATACTCAGTGACAACAATTAATTTAAAATGAATAAATTATAAAACAAATTAATTATGAGACCAGAGACAGAGATTAAATTTCTTAGTAAATAGTGAATGTTTTTTTGTTGCATTTGATATTAGAGGTGGTGATAGCTTAACAAAGTCTCTCTTTACTTCCCTCATTAAGTGTCCATGGTACAAAAAAAGAAAGAACAGCTGATGGGAATGTTAATTATTTTGCAAGTGTTTAGTCATAATCCAAAGTGTTGCACACATTGAAATTCTGAATGTATGAAAAAACTTAATGGAATCCATCACTATTTGTCAAAAATATTTTCCTCAAAACCACAAATGTCAATTTAGTAACAGCACTCAAAGAGTCAGAGGATAACCAAAGTGATTTTAATTCATCAAGATGGGAACATGAATGTCTGTAAAAAACTGAATGACAGTGCATCCAGTCAGTCCAACATTTCATCTGACTAATGTGGTGGACAGACTGACTAACTGGCTGTCATTGCCATGACTTGCGCAACCAGTGTGGCTAAAAATGATACACACAATACATAAAAAAAACATTCAGGCACACAATTTTACCAGATTGTACAGTTTTAGAGAGATTTAACAGGATAAGGAAAGGCAAGGCCACATGGCTTAGACATTTTTTTGTTTGCCCCTTAAATACAAGAAGAACAGCTTAATGTGCTTCATCATTAAAAAAAAGAGAACAAGAAAATTGATCTTATTAAAAAGTATAAAACCCAATCTTTCGTAAAAGTGTATCGCAAATAAAGCAGCCATCTTTTAAGATAGATCCTCTTTCTATTCATTCTAAATGTATGATTTTAGAGAATCACCAAAACTAGGATTCATCCTCTGGTGATCATGATTTAGAGTCAACATTTACAATAAGTACTAATTCAGTTATTTTACTCTGAACCGACAATGACATTCCTAGTGCCATGTTAATACAGTGGGTGAATACCTGTACAATAGCACTAAATACAACCTATTTAAAACTGTTTTAAAGCTGAGTTAATTATTTTTTCTTTACTTGGTGGCAGCAGAAGAAGCTGTTCCCAACACATGATATATAGCTGTTTACAAACAGTTGCTTATTAACACATCAGTGAATTAAGCAACATTTAATTAATTTGAGGCCATAGTTTTGTCCACCTTATGAATCTCATATTAATTTTCCCTGTATTTTAACTCCATTTTTGGTCTCTACAAACTCCTGAGGGAAATCCCTGGCTCTTTAGCCACTAAATTCTCTTCTATGTTCACCAGCTGGTCTCTGATTGTGTCTGTCTCCTGTTTGCTGCTGAGCAGGTGGACAGTGGCTTTATAACCCTTTTTTCCTGAAAGCAGCTGCTGCTGCTGGAAACCTGGTTGATGAGAAGACTAAGACTGAACCACAATAGCAAAGTTTTAAAACCAAAACTTAGCTAAAAGAGGCTAAAAACTGTAAAGATATCAGAGTTGGTGATAATACTCTGTGGATTTGTCACTACAAGTTACACATTTTGTATTATAGTCATTCGAGCCATTGCAAATATAAAAATATAAGAATATATATTTTTGATTACAATTGAATTATAAGGCAGACTGTAATATACATGTAATATAATGTTTCATTGTGTGTTTCTTGTTTTCTGCTATAGAGAGGTCAGAGGTTACAGCCCATCATAGAGCAGCTTCCTGAGAACGGGTCGGACACTTGTTTTTTTTTCAAGGACCCTTTAGCAGAGTGGCAGTCTGTATTAGGTTCCTCCCATTGAATGCTGATATCTCAAACCAGCAGGCTACTCTACCAAAATCACGTACACCCCTCAATTTAGTAACACTTTCACACGGTCTATTAGTTTACTACTTCCCGTAGCTCAGTGACAACAATCTGCCATGTCGAGGGGGGTTATGTTTCTGAAACAAAGTAGCATATGGAAGCAGCTATGTCATACGAATGCCCTATATCTGAGAGACAACCCTTTAAAAGGAGCAGTTTCCGACAGCTCCTGTTATCAGAATCAGGTGTCAGGAATGCCAGTCCAATTCCTGGCATAGCTACGTGTGTCAGGCATAAGTATATAAGAACAGATGGTGCTGCTGTGGGCTCCAGCATCCAAACAGCTACCCAGCAAAAAGCCAAAGAGCATCCATCTATCCACTGATACGATCAACACAAATTCCCAGAGAAACATGCATCTGTTTCCCATTCCCCTCTGCAGTCTTCTCCTCATCTTAAACGTGCAGCTGTTCAGCACATATCCTGTCAGCACCAGCTTGACTGACATTGACATGGACATCTTAAAGGTGAGTCTTAAAATTAATGATTCTGAAACTTGGGTGTGGAAAGTTGGAGTTCTAGGGCTCCACGAGAATTTTAGGAAATCTGAAGCAGTGAAGAAGGAAAAACAATTTCATGTCATTTACAGTATCTAACTTTAGGTATCCCAGAGAGACGATAGAGATCGAAAGATTGTATTGTATAAAGATGCCTATTGTCATTCCACATTTCACTTAACAGCAACTTCCTATATGGACCTCTGCAACCAATATGCTATAATGTGACTCTGTGATCTGATATGTGCTTCCTGAAGTTACATTGGTGATCTAAGTGAATTATATAATGTATAATAAGTACATGATAAATCTTTAATGTTGACAACGTTTATCTGGGGCCTACAATGTAAGGGAAGATTAGCAATGCTCCTATTGGTCTCATGAGACTAATCTATTTTACATCTATGTGACTGTTGCAGGTGCTGCTTGGCAGACTAGAGGAGTCAGTTTCAGAGCAGATTGAGGTGGACCAGAGAATCCCTGCAGATCAGGATGGTCTGGACAGCCTGAGTGTAGAGGAGGCAGCAGATGGACAGCGGCCCCAAAATGGACTGGAAGAGGTGGCAATCAGGGAATTTCTCTCAGCTAAGAACCTGAAGAATGTCCGCAATGACTCATCCAGGAGATCGTCTGGCTGCTTTGGTCGACGAATGGACAGAATAGGCTCCATGAGCTCTCTGGGGTGCAACACTGTTGGCAGATATAGTAGGTTACAGTAACTAAACAGCACCCTGGCAGCCCCTGGTTGAACTAGTGTTAACTTTTGTGGGCCACTGAGGTAATGCAATAAATTATTGTAATCATCGCTAAGTAAAAAGATTTGAATTAGACCCCAGTATAGTGAGAAAAGAAAGGTTGGTAATATACAATATCCATAGAAACTGCCAAAATAACTCAATTTTTTCCCCTTCATGTTGTCTTTAAAAGTCTTCATTCTGACAGTATTATATAGATATATAATACTGTAATTAAGTATAGTCTACTCAGACATTTGTGACATTAATTAAAGGAATGAGTAAATATGAATATTTATAACAGATTTGTTGTTATATTGTTCTCTTGCAGATCCAAAGTAAAGATGAAGTCTTACCATCTCAATTCTGTAACTTCAAGGTTTCTACCAAAAGAACTTTCTATTTGATTGCTATTTATTTACTAATATTTATTGAATATTGTTTGTGACTTACAAATATATTTATTTTAAATGGATGTAAGGTTGTTCTTTATTGTTAAATGTTTTAATAAATGTTTACAATGGCACACAATTGAACCAATGCTTAAATATCACTATGCAAAACAAAATCATCAGTAAACCCCCCCCCCCCCCACACACACACACACACACTATCAACACACACACACACACACACACACACACACACACACGCAGCCATTGTCTTTAACTTATGATTATGGTCATTTTGTCAGATGTTATTGTAGTTATAAAATCAGGATTTTTGTAGCAGAGCTGGAGCTTATAAATATCATGGTAATGACTGGTGATCAAATCATCATCTTAATGGGCCATGTTTCAGTCACAATGTCATAATTGTTTGTCTGACAACAAATACAGAAAAAAAAAATATCAGTTAGAACAGCTTTATATGTATATCTGAGCACAAGGAACAGGAGAGAAGCAGACAGATGAAGGGCAGTCTAGCCACATACTAGGTTTTGACCTAGTCTCATTTGATTAAATGTGGCCTTAAGTTGGCAAATGGCTATGATATGAGCAGAATAATACAGTGAATTTTGATTTCATGATTGTAATGGATGACACAGGGGCTAAGAACCACTGCACACCAAGCTTGTCTGATGTTATTTCTCAATTAAAGAAGTATCTCTTGGCCATTCCTATCCACCCCCTGCCTCTTTTATCTACAGGATCAGTTTGACTGTGCTTGAATTATTGATAATCAGAAAATGGATATACCTTATAAACATTTCTTTACATGTCTTTTTACTGGTAACAGGGATTCTGAGTTGTTGTCATGTCTGTTTCCTTTGAATAAATGTGAAATCATCAGCACCACTCAAGTAATGGCTACATCTATTCTTTGACATGAGCAACCAATACTACTCAGTGTATGTTGTGACTTGTTAGTACCTGGTATATCTGCTAGGCTTAGTGTTATTTAATTCCACTGCTGTGCTGTGATAATCAGAAACAATCCACATATTAAGTGTTTTTTGAAAGATTTTTGACATCCATCATTCACTTGTCTCACAGAGCCGATATGCTTCCATCTTATCAAATGTAACTATCCAAACTGACTCCAGCAAAACTCCACATCATTTTTATCTATCTATTTACTTGTCTGTTCTTATCTATTTTTTTAAGCCCTGAGTCTATTTTTCTCTCTGGCACTCTACACTTAGTGAGGTGTAAGCTACACAAGCAATAGTCAAAATCACACAACTCCTGCTGTTTAAATGTTGTGAACTTGTTGATGAATCTACAATGATTGATCAAGGCTCATGACTATGAGTTTTCAAGGTGCACTATGGACAGGAGCAGGGAAACAAAATCTGTTTATGAATTAATAAATGAAAATAATGCTTTTTATTCCTGTATTCTCCAAATGGATTCTACTTGTCCAGTAAGTTTCTGCTGTCAGTCAGCCTGGTTAAGAAAGTTTTGGCTGACCATTCCTCTGTGGTGCTGGCAGGGTGGCTGGTTTTGACCATCATGAGAGCCAAACAGGAAGTTCAGAGTTTTAGTAGACTAAGCAGATTGGACTCTTCAGTGGCACTTACCCAAAGCTTGTATCTCATTTGTGGATTCCCAATAAGACACGTTCAGACAGTGACAGTCCCTACCAGTGACTGAGATGACTAAGTTCACTCTTGATCTTTGAAATAGTAGTGAAAATAGTAGTCCGTCAAAAATGATCAACTCAAGGTCCACTTATTAGGTACTTTGTGGTGCTTTTAGCTGCATTTGTCTTTATTAGCAAGTCAAGTTTGCTGGGTTTGCTTATCACGGGAATGGTTCTGTTGTCATGAGTTAAGACAATAAATGGCAACAGAGCAAACTGCATCACACAACCCTGGGTTCCTCACAAACATCAACATCGACATCTGAAGTCTGCAAGACAGCATCTGGATAAGCCTAAGTTGTTTTTGAAAACAAGTGCTCTGGACAGATGAAGTTCTAATTGAGCTCTTCTGCCAAAATTGCCAAATCAAAAAATAGCAGCAAAATTTAACGAAAAGAGCATATTTGCTAACTGATCAGCATAAGATTGGAAATATTATGCTTTGCAGTTGTGTGACAGCCAGTGGCACAGGAAACAGTGCACAGATAAATGAAACTAGGGATTCCACAAAATATTGGCAAGTTCTCGACGGAGTTACGTCATGGAGTCAGCTCGGGAAAAGTAAACTGAAAAAGGGCTTGTTTCTACAACAGAACAATGATTAAAAGTGAACCTTTAAATCTAACATAAACCCCCTTAACAAACACAGGCTGAACCCCTCTGAAACATTCCTTAGTCCCCTGACCTTAACATTACTAAAAACCTGTAGGTAGATCTTAAACGTGCTCTGTTTGCAAGACAGTGTAAAAATATCTAAAGACTTAAAGTCATCTTCAGGAGGAGTGGCTGAAAATCCAAAATCACAAATAGAAAGAGGGGCAGATATTATGAAATTAAAAGTCCATGAAATATAAAAGTATCAATGCAGACTGGAAGATATAGTTGTTCTTAATGGCAATTTGCTGCATGAGTGGGTTATTCTTCTTTTCACTTCAAATCAACAAAATATGAAATCTGTCCAAGGATAGCTAAACTTCTGGATACAACTGTAAGTATTTTATCAGTAGAATTGCCAGAAACATTGGCTTCCCAATAGATTTCAAGGCAAGTCAATTAAATTGTATCTATATAGTACCAATTCATTGCAGAAGTTGTCTCTGGACCTTCTTCATATTGAGCACGTCTAGATAATGATGAATTTCTCTTTTGACAAGTTGTAACCGGCTTATGGTGGGCAGCCATCTGCCTTGATTGGATAGAGAAGGATAGAGAGAGGGAAAGAGAGAGAGGGGGAGGGAGGGGGAGCCAATGCAGAGAAGCTAACATGGGAGAGATATTATCTCTTTTCCTAGTTCCTGTCAGTACTCTAGCTGCAGCATTCTGGATGAAGAGTATTTAAAGTTTTGTTGGGACAGGCTGATAATAATGAGTTGCATAATTGAGCCTAGTAGTAACGAAAGCATGTACTAGTATTTCTGCATCATTTTAAGTTATAATGTACCTGACATTTAAAATACTATGTGGGTGAAAAAAGGCAGTCCATGAAGTTTATTTTTATATGCGAGTTAAGGGATAGATTCTGATCAAAAACCACTTCAAGATTCCTAACAGTGGTGCAGGAAGCCAGAGCAATGCCATCTAGAGTAAGCATGTCATTAGATAATGTGTTTTCTGAGATGTTGTGGGCCAAGTACAACTAGCTCAGTATGGATGCACATAATTCTATAGATCTAACTTTAAAAGGTGTCAAGAAAATACTGAGAAGTAAAGGAATTGTCTTCAGTTTAATGCAGTGTAGAGTAACTCTTTGTAAAATTTATAAATTAACAGGTAGCTCTTTACAATGTAGAACACATAAATATTATCACTCACCACTTCTTCTTCTCTTGCTGCAATCTGCATTTTTCCCTCTGCAACCTATTTGGGTAGGGCCTCAGCAAGTCTTCTGAGACTCAATCCTGGTCAAAATTTTGGCAACCCTGATTTTTTCAAGTACATTTCAAGTACATACATTTCAAGTACATAATAAAATACAAAAACAAAATAAATTCAAAAACAAATGAAATGAAATATTACAAACAAAAAAATGTAACCCAGACACAATTACTAGCATCTTTTGCTAATATTCGGTTCCAGAACCTCTGGCATCAGTGAAAGCCTCTAAACATTTCTTGTAGCCATCTGGAAGCTTTTTGCACTGGGTAGAATTGTCACTCTAAAATGCCTTGCCTCTTCTGATTTCTTCATTCCCCCCAACATGATAGGAACTTCACCAGGTTTTACTGTAGGTTGGGTCTTCTTTTCCTTGGGGGCTTCATTTCATACCCTATTATTAAATGAGGCACTGCATTACTAAAGAGAGCTACTTTTGTTTCACCTGTCCATAGAACATTATCCTAGAGAGAAGTGGCTTATCTATGAACATTAGTCTTACATTTATGTGCCTTTATTTCAATGGTATTGTCTTTCTTGATTTTCACCCATGGAGCCCTGTTTGGTTTGGTGTGTGCTGTATGGTACAGGCTGAAACCACCACTTCAGCTTGATCCAGGTCAGTCTGAGACTCTCCTGAGACTTCTCCCACTGAGTCTCTTCTTAGCCCCACATCCTGGAATCATCTTAACGGTTTTATGACTGTGAAACTTCTTGAAAACATTAGAAACTGTTGAAACGGGAATTTCAAGATTTTTGGTGATTGTCTTGTACCCTTTGGAATCATGTTGTTGATTCTGTTGATTTCTGTTGCAGACAGAGAGCTCTCATCTTTGCCATTTTGGAAAATAAAAGCAGCCTCTTTCTATGCAGAATACCATCATTCATTAGTTAATTCAGCTTTCCATTCAATTCATGTGAAAGCTGAAAATTAATCACCGGCATTTGTTTTTTTTATTTTGTTTGAGGAACTAATTAAAATGAATCAATGGAAGCCAATAATTGTGTCAATCAGACATTTTATGTTTGTATTGTTTCACTATTATACAAGTTTAGTTTGTTTTTCATTTGTTCAGTAGCCTTGGACATTTTATCAGAAATAATCTGGTTTAATAGAATTGGTTCATTAAATCAGAAGTGCTATTGATTTTGACCAGATTGTAGTTTGTCCATCGTAAATCAGGAAATCCAAAAAATGTTTTTTCATACTCAGACCACAAATACCGTATGTACAGAAATATATATTTTTTAGGAGACAGGGTTGAATACTGATGAAACAAAAGCAAAACTCAGGGTCCATTTACTCACTTGTTCCAGAGCTTTTTGCTTTACTACATGTCTTTATTAGCAGAGGGTGTTTGCTCAGTGTTCATGTTACCATAAATGTTCAATGTGTCATGAGTGTGAGCATGCCCTGGATTTTGGTCCATGCTGGCATAGGAGCAGATGTTGACAGCTCATTCTTTACATTCAAAAACTTTTCAACCAAAGGTCCTCTCTAAAATGAATGGTTCAACATTTGAGAAAAAAATTATTTAATAGTTTTCTTGCAGAGAATGAAATAAGAAGATGGTTATCAGCATCCTGTCTATGTGTTAGGTATGAAGCTACAGCCAGGAGGTGATTAGCTTAGCCAGAAATCCACACCTAGATGCTCCCTGTAAAACCACAAATTGTCTTTTTGTTTGTTTGTACATTTATCTTGGTTTAAGGTTTAAATAAATGAGATACCATATTAATTGGTGAGCTTTAGAGATGTAAGTAGTTGACCTTGTAATGAACCAAGCTTGCATTTTTGAGTTCTGATGCTAAGTTAAGATAATTTCTTCCTGGATCTAGCTTCATACTTAATACTGAGTGTGGTATCAATGTTCTCATCTCACTCTTGGAAAGAAAGCAAATCATCATATTTTCCAAGATGTCAATATATTGCTTTAAAACTGATATTGTCTATTGTATTGCCATCTTTACCTGGTTGAATGGAAACAGCCCAGCATTTTTAGTTGTACTGCAATCATTCAAGCTTTAATATTGAATCTTTAACTATAAGCTAAACATAATCATAACTGTAATGCAATTTTGCAAATAACTCAAATTCCAGTAGAAGTAGAAAAATAAATTTAATCATCTATCAAAAACTCTTATATTTTACAATGTTTCCCTACTGTCCTAATCTAAACCATATTGTAAACCTGTAACCCAGGAGTAGCAGTTTTAACCTAATATGGTATTTTTCAGGCTCAGAAGTGTAGACAATGTTAAGTATTTGCATCATGAATGCTTCATTCCTGTTAATATACACCATGTCTGAGCTGAGAGCTCCAAGATGGCTCCTAAGGTCATGCCACTGCTGGTTGCTAAGCTTGATTATACGCAGACACATATACACACACACCAAACACACACGCTCACCATGCAAAGACAGTTAGTGTCAGTGGCTCATCATTTTGTAGACTGCCTCAAGTGCATTCTAACACCTCTGTATGATAAGGCAGCTGGTCAGATGTCCCTTTAAGTGGTGCTTGGTGGTAGGTGATGTGTGTGTGTGTGTGTGTGTGTGTGTGTGTGTGTGTGTGTGTGTGTGTGTGTGGGTGTTGGCATTTATATAAAAACTTCCAGTGCAGGCTGTAGTATCAACAGTAGCAGCAGAAGGATAACATGAGGACCGCGGTCCTGTGGGGCCTGCTGGCCCTACTGTGTCAGCACGCATTGATTAGCAGCCACATCCTGGGAAGGGCCTCTTCTACCAGTGACCTTGCTCAGCTTAAGGTAAGAAACCAAGTAACCTTTAGTCATCACACATGATTTTTTGAAAACTGCACTTTTACAAGTAAGCTAGGCTAAAGGTATCATTATTTTTCAAACACAATATTGTATAACTTGACTTGTTGCCTGACAAATTCTAAACACAAAAGTATTTATTTCTGTTCACAGTATCCACACTCAAATAACAGGGGAAAAGCCTGCTGACAGAACAGGGATAACAGTGCACACTTTCAGACAGTCTTTCTTCAAAAGCACTCATGAGAGGTTTCAGAAACCAATGGACAATCCAACAAGCATTTCAGATAAACCATACTGAAGCTTAAAAAACATTTCCAAGTTTTACTTGATGCACAAAGATGAATCTAATCCTTTAACCTTAAACTCATCACTATGCTACATCTAGCCCTAGCCCTGGATAACAAGAAAAAATGTTTCTTTTAAAGCAATCTTGAGAACTAAACAGTCTCTATTCCAATCAAATCGAAAACTAGAGCCCATCTTGTGATGATCACAGCAGACACGAAGACTGCCAGCAAGTTGACACTCCAACACGATATTATTAAAACAGTACTCTGTTATCATGGGTCAGACCACACCTATGTAAGAACTCTTTCTTCATTTCGATCTTAACTACACACCTGTAAAGTTCCGTGTTTGTATCTTCCACGGTATTGAAATTATTACTCCAATCGACTCAGTGGTACAGTGGGTGTCTCCATGACCATATTTTCCAATGATGACACGTACACAGACAGACAGACAGACAGATACAGACAGACAGACAGACAGACAGACAGACAGACACACACACACACACACACACACACACACACACACACACACACACACACACACAGACTCAAAAGATGAAAACAATAACAGCCCCTCTGTTGTGACCATTAAACATCCGATCCCTTGGTTAACAGCTAATCAAGATTCTACTCTAATGCCAAGTTTGATAGAAATGACAGAAAATCCGCAATGCAAATCAGAGGGCGTATCTGTCAACTGCTTTTTCAAGAATTTTAGGAGTTGGGTACAATGAGATCGACACCTTGTGGAGTTAATCCTTTAAACAAAAGCAATGTGGAAAAGCTGCTGGAAATCTGACATTTCTGTTTGTGTCATGTAACAGAGGAAGGTTGCAGTCTCTTTATCACTCCACACAGTTGTGATGTTTCATCGACCACATTTATCAGTTGTTTAGAGGCACAGAAACTTTAGTGATATCATATCATGTGTTTCATATACATCATTATTATTTATTCATTTGCAAAGCCTGATTTCATTGCACTTTGTTTTTATTGATACACCAAGCTTTCTGCCTCAGCCAAGCCAAAAATCTTATTTGTGACATTATGATCTACCACTTAACATCATCATCATATATAGTATCATAAAGAGCCAAAGTACAATTAGAATATACAAATTACACTAATATTTATAATAATGCAAGTGTGTAAAACTTTAGCTGTAGAACATAACCTTTCTCAACAGTATAACATGTTTTTATTCCATATCAGCAATGTTATACACCAAGTAGTATTTACCACATGCATATGTGACAATACATGTACACCTGTAAATTGCACTAATATACCTACTTATAGCTGCAGATAAGCATTGTGATATATTTGTAGGTACAGAATTGAGTGTATATTCATTGTTTTTTTTGCATGTTACATTTTTAGAGAACATAAAGTAAAGAGAGACTTCATTGGTTCCTAAATATGGCACAAAATTATTTAATAAGATCAGTTTTGATGCAGACACAGAATAAATGATCCTTATGGTACTACCATGTTTTTTTTAAACCATCTTGTTCTAGATGCCTTTAACAAATACAATCCCCACTCGCCAAATATGATGTTCTCCAATACCTGTAATCAGCATGTGTTTTCTATGTTTAAAACATATTGGCAGAATGTTTGGGGTTATAGTGTAAACCCATCTTCACCTCTCCAAACCAGTCTTTACTGGAACGCCTTGAAGAGACTCTGACTGAAGCAGTCCAGGAGAAGGACGCTGAAGCTTATTATGAAGGGACAAACCAAGAGCAAGATCACAGTCAGGCCAGTCAAAGATGGAGCCTGGACCATGAGGGGGACCAAGAACCTCTTATATCAGAGAGATCTCAACCACCAGCGGAGGGCCACAGCAGGTCCATGAGTCAGAGGAGCCGTTTGCAGGACCTGCTTTTGAACACCAGGAAAAGGGCCTCTAGCTGCTTTGGGGCCAGAATGGATCGAATAGGAAATGCCAGCGGTCTGGGATGCAACAATGGAAGAGGTAAGACTGTAGTTGAGGATGGCAGATGGAAATCAATTAGGATTAAGATAAAGGATACTGAAACGTACTGAAGCAAGGTCAAAATTTTGTAAATGGTAGATGGACTATACTTATATAGTGCTCTTCTAATCTTATCAATCACTCAAAGCACTTTACAATACTGCCACATTCACACTTTCATACACACATATATACAGTTATGTTTCGTTACATGTGCTTTTTCATACACACACACTGATACACACTGTTACACTGGGGCAATGACCAGTGTCTTGCCCAAAGACATCAATGATGCCAACCTTCTGGTTGTTGGACAACCCAAAGTACCTCCTGAACAACACCTTACCTGGTTAAGTGGTTATATTGGTTATACTGTAGTTACAAAGTCAGATATGTATATGGCATGAACATGTGGCTAAGATTTATCTACTATAGCGGTGGTATGTGTTGGCTGGAACATTTTTCATCAAAGATACAATGTATGTAGAGGCAACATGAACATTGATTATACATGCAATCATAAAGAGGTTATTGATCTCGAGAGGATGACTTCTCTTGGTTATGTGACATGTTTCCATCCTGACCCTTCCTCACGATCAGGGTAAAATTTCCTCTTGACCATATCTTTGAAAGATAAAAGGTGTCCATATTGGACATTTACACCTTTGGACACAAAAAAGTATCTCATGACATAATTAATTTAGCACATCCACAACCCCACACAATCAACAATCAACAATTAAAGGAAATAAACTTATTGGCTTTCTTTCTGAGATCGAGATCAGAAAATAAATATCAAGCTCATGTTTGTAAGTTCAGTAAGAAGATGGACCGTGAGGGAATTAGCTATAGATCTAATTGAACAGTAATTTAATTGAAATGAAAAAAAACCCTAACAAAATAGGATTTTAGAATGAGTTACATGCTGAGACTATTTTTTGAGGCACAATAGTTTGTTTATCCACCCCCCAATACTTGTGCATACCAACAGTGACAGCAACATTGTGGAAAATCCTTGCAAATTTTTTGGCAAGAAAATCCTATCATGCAACCACCCCTAAAAATCACAAACCTTCATTCAACTTTGGACAGAGCCAGACTAGTTGTTTCCACCTTCTTCCCGTCTTTATGCTGAACTAGGCTAACCATGACCCAAATATTGGTGAGATTTAGATCAACCTAAACATCCTGTTGAACATTTTGAAAAAGAAGCTACTTGTTAGCATTACCTCGTCTAGACATATCATTGAATAACAGATCAGTATGTTGTTTGCACTGTTGCTTATCGTGTGATATAATAAACCCTACAGCCTCTAGAGACTACTGCCATGAAATAATATTTGCAGAGTGTTCACAATGACCAATAATTTATAACAAATGCTGTTCCTTTTTGTGTTTGTGTCATTTCCCATCAGGATAGTCTGACAGTTTCCCTGGACACATCTTGGATTATATATTCATCTCCAACTGAAGATGCAGCCAAAGAAATTTGATATGTATGATTTTGTATTAGTGACAGTTCAACTGTGTGTACCTCTTGTGTGTTTTTCTGTAACATTACACCCTAATGGAAATGAGTTAACTACATACAGTAACTGCATGTGGGTTGCTAACAAAGATAAATAAAGTCTTTTCGTATTTAAAGTTCAGTTGTTTTTTTCAAGCCTACTCCATTAGGTATAGTAGATATCCCAGTTGTCTACAAAGAAGTCCTAGCCTCATCTCTGCACACCAGCAGTCTGAAACCTGCTATTATGTTGGTTGTTCCTGCTGTTGTTGCCTGATTACATGCAGCACATTCACTTTGACATGAGCTACAGTCATCCCTTTATCTGGCATGACATGTGGAGTGGACTACCATGAGGGATAAGATAAGATAAGATAAGATAAAATAAGAAAGGATAAGACTCTGAATTATGTATTGTATGCATGTATGTTGGATTTCCTTCTTTTGTGGATGACAATGTCATATATTAGCATAGCACAATAAAGTCAGTGAAATTTTCTTAAAATCAGCTTAAAAACTGAGTAGAAGCCCATGCAGATTAGCTAAATACTGTATTTTCCCTGTTGTCTTATTGGAGGATCTTGAAAATCAGACCATTAGATAATCTCTTCAACAAGTCTTTTCATTCCTTGTGTGTTTTTAGCTCAGTCATGTTTTGTAATAACACCCAAATCCCTTGAATGATGTCAGTGGAATAATTAATTCAGTCAGCAGGTCTCACTGAGCCAAACTCAGCCCTGTCTTCAGCCCTGTTTCATCTTAGTTTGTTTGCAGGACATGCCCGCCACACTCACTTCGCACTTTATTAGGAACACTATAATAGTACTAGAGAGGGGCTACCTCCTGTTAGTATCCAGGGACCCAAAGTGTGCCAAGAACACATCCCCCAGTCTTCAGCTGACCAGTTTTGGTGAGAACTGTGTCCACTGCAGCCTCAAATTTATTGTTCTGTTGTTCATTTTGAGAAGCTTTTATGATAATCACAGTTGTAAAGAGTGGTTATCTAAATTGCTGCAGCTTTTCTGTCAGCTCCAACCAGTCTGGCCATTCTCCTCTAAACTCTCTCATCAACAAGATGTTTCCATCCAGAGAGCTGCTGCTCACTGGATGTTTTGGATTTTAGCTCCATTCTGAGTAAACTCTAGAGATTATTGTGTTTGAAAACCACAGGAGATCAGCAGTTTCAGAAACACTCAAACCTGCTCATCTGGCACAAACAATCATGTCAAAGTCAGTCACTGAGATCACATTTATCCTGAGTCTGATGTTTGATGTCAACATTAACTGAAGCTCCTGACCTGCATCTGTGTGATTTTATACATTGTACTGCTGCCACACTACTGGCGGCCGTCCGCCTCGACTGGCTGGGTTGATAGTGAAAAGGAGAGGGGGAGAGAGAGAGAAAGAAAGAGCAAGAGACGGGGGGGCAGGAGGGAGGAAAGAGAGCATAGCACAATAATGGGACTAATAGCTATATATACTCTAGTTATACTAACAGGGCTAATAATATTACTAAGTGTATATAATGAATGCTCACTGAGAATTATATCACATTGCATTTTCTGTTATCTGAGACATTGAGTATCACCTTCAAAGAAATAAAGTGCTGGCCTACTATCCTAGCGGCTCTATGAGAGTCTGCTTAGACATACTCACATACTGCATACACAATGACAATCTAACATGCTAATATTAAGCAGGTAAAATATTTACCACGTTCCAGGACTTGGTTTAGCACGATAAGATGCTATAATTCTCTAATAAGGACTTAAAACAAAGTATATCTGAGACTGATAGGAATGTCATTTGAATGTATTCAAAATCTTGATAAAATTTAGGGTTATATTTCGATCAGCATTATCTCGAGCCATCCCCTCACTACACTGCTATAGGCCTACTACTGGAGTACTTCCCATGTTGCACCGGGCTCCCCTTTCCAACGTCTCCTCCTCTCTCCCTGTTCACATTAACATCCCAAAAGTGCTCACCAACTGTCCTCCCTCTCTCCTGCAGTTTTGTGCTTTCTTGTCTCTTTCTCCTCCTGCCGCTTTCTGTAGGCTTTTTCTGATGCTCCTGAGTCTGGATCCATGGCTGCAGACCAGCTACTGCCCCATGAGCCTGATCAACACCCACTGCTTTAATTAGTTAGTTAGTTACCATTTCATTTAGTCCTATTAGTAATATTATTAACCTTGTTAGTATAACTATAGTATATATAGCAATTAGTCCCATTATTGTGCTATGCTCTCTCTCCTCCCTCCCACCCCCCCTTCTCTCTCTCTCTCTCTCTCTCTTTTTTACTCTCAACCCAGCCAGTTGAGGCAGACGGCTGCCGACCATGAACCAGGATCTGTTCAACATTTCTACCTGTTAAAAGGGATTTTTCGCTGTTACTAAGTACTGCTCATGGGGGAATGTTGGGTCTCTTTAAATGTTAACTATAAAGAGTCTGGTCTAGACCTGCTCTATATGAAAAGTGCCCTGAGACAATATCTGTTATGATATGGCACTACATAAATAAAAATGAATTGAATTGAAATTGAATTAATTCCAAAGGCAAAATCTACCCATAGTTTGTTGAGACATTCCACTCTTTACCAAAAATGTCATCCTCATGGTGGCAATAAAGGAGAAGTCAGAGGATCACTACTGTCAATAGGATATATCCGCTGAGAGCCATGATTACATGTACAAAATTTTGCTGAGATAAATTAGTCTGGATCAAAGTTGTAACTTGTTTGCTAGTGCTGCTAAATAAAATCAAGTAAAATACATAAAAAATAAAGTTAAAAAGTACTGACAAGGTTAAAGGCCTTATAATGAAGCCTCAATACACAACACATATTCTTGACTGTTTAAAAAGTGAAGATGTGATCATTTTTCTTTTTATTTTTCAAATATGAAGTGATTCCACCGTTTTAACTTCATGTCTCACTCATGCTGGGATAGGCTACAATCTCACTGCAACTGTGAACAGGATATTACAAGGTATGGCAAATGGATGGATGGATAGAAACCAACTTCATCGAAATCTTAAGTAAAAATAGATTGTTGAGGGAGGAAGTGAGTCATACAGGATCAGGCTGATTCACCCATTAACAATTAACATTGTTGTCTCAACGCATTTGACAGGCAGCAAGAAGGAGATGTCACTGTGGTTTATGATAAAGTAACTGTCACATTGTTCTGTCCAATCAGATTATGGAGATCATGGAGACCCATTAAACCCTTGTAATATGCGAGTGAAGCTTTTCAAATGCTGGCAACCTGACAGGTGCTGAGGTAAACAGACCTAAACTGGTCTGAGTCCATTTTTCACACCATGTTTTATTATGTCTCTGGAAACTGGCAGAACAGAAGAGGATGTTGAGGGTAGCTCGGAAGCCAGTGTTAACAGTCTGAATCTGATGATAAGGACAGGTACAGGGCT
This sequence comes from Istiophorus platypterus, assembly GCA_016859345.1. Taxonomy (NCBI): domain Eukaryota; kingdom Metazoa; phylum Chordata; class Actinopteri; order Istiophoriformes; family Istiophoridae; genus Istiophorus; species Istiophorus platypterus. The sequence goes on from CM029111.1 coordinate 506,694, forward strand.
CTCTTTCCACTGTGGACCAGACTGACCTGATTGCTGGCTGTGCACTTTATTGATAAGAGCTATGTTCCCTGTACCACTGCCACACAAATAACTGTAAATGACATCTTGAACAAAGATGTACACGACTAAAACTAAAGCCCTGCTGACAACTGCAGCATTAAAACACACCTTCATACAGCCTTAATACAGTGTTAGATAAAATGAACGCCGTACAGATGATATAGCTTTTCTTAACATTAATATTATATCTGTACATTGCATCTAATGTTCTACTTTATAACTAAAACAAAAATACCGTGTGAAGATAACGGGTTTGCCCATTTCCATGACACAATGGAATGCAGCAGTTAATAAAACTATAAACCTATTGAACTGGGTAGAATGTATCTTTAATTTCCCAGGAGACAACTTGTCTTATCAGCGAGCGGCCTCTTATGGAGTTTTTCATATTCATTTTCATAATAACTGAATTATATTGTCATTATAGGCACTTCTATTTGAAATCTTTTTTTTTATAAGTCTGTTTTTATTGCAGAGAATTATTTCCCCACTGACACTTTTCATTCATGTTAGGTCTTATTTCATATGTCGTATTTCATGAATGTGGTTTTGTCATCACTCTCACATCTCTCAGCCAGTAACATTGCTGTTAGGATTCTTCAGTCTCCCTCCTCATATCCTAGCGTACCATGTGTTTCCTCCTGCCCTCTGTGTGTCAGGTGTGTTCCTCCCTGTCTGTGAGTCTGTGTCTACCTCAGGGCGGGGCTCATCGGCTCTCCACTGATTTTGTCTCCTCCTCAACTGCATAGCTGCTGCCTATCATCTAATCAACCATGCCAATCAGACCTCACCTGCCTGCAGCATGAAAGACCTGTCCAGATCACCAGTATTCATTGAACTGTTGCTTCATGTGGTTGACCAACTACTTTGAAGATTTTGCCAAGATTATATGCTTTTGATCTTTATTTCCCCGTGCCACAGAATCAATGGCCTGCAGTTAGCCTGAAACACTGTTTCAGGATGGGCAGCAGGAGAACCTGTGTGCTGCCTGTCAGCTAAACCTAAGACTGCTTTTTAAATTTGCCTACCCGACTCTGAGCCCTGTAACTATGAACTGACTGAAAACCACATCCCTTTGTTTATTAGTAGTATTGTGGCAGGACAATTTATACAAAATAATAATTATTAATATCATATAGAGCCTGGAGACCTGTTCATTTCCAGCATTGCTCCACTCAACATCCACCAGACTAGAGGGCTAACCAGCCAGACTGAAAATACCTGTGGCCTCAGCTGCAATGCAACAAGTAGCTGAACTATGTCTGACAAGTAAAGGTAGTAGAATTAAATATATTTAAAAATGCAGCGAAGTGAACGTATATTTTTTTAAAATAAAGTAAAGTTTAATTCAAATTCAAATTCAAAACCACACAAAACACACTTCAGCTGAGCACACTTCAGCTCTCCCTCCGTCACCAGCATGTCTCTGTGAGCGGGATTAAAATGCCCCGACGCTGACATCTGCCGTTCAGCCTAGTGTAGTACAACCCACAAGCCCCACAAGCTTTAAAGCTTGATATAGTTTTGGATAAATATGATCCAAAATGACAACGGACCATGTGGGATTTTTTTTGTCAAAAGACAAATTCATTGATTCAATACTTGTTAAACTTTTAGAAGTAATCCTCCACTTCCTTTACATTCATAACAAACCACAGACAGTCTCAACAACGACTGACCGGTGCTGAATGCTGAGTGTACAGAAAGAACCCTGGCCACTGGCAGTTGGCTAAACAGTGTGTGAGTGGTCAGAACTGCCCTTTAAATTTGTAGATTTACATATATACTGAGTTATGCGTCCTATAAAATTAGGACCTGCTCAGATACACACCGACGCAGCCTGCCGATGGTGTGTTGGATTAAATCTTCACCCCAGACTTGACCCGAACCGGCTTTTGCTCGGACTCCTCTCTGCAGTGGGAGAGCGGGACAGAGAGAGGGAGAGAAGGAGGAAAGAGGGAAACTAAACAGAGAACCCCGGGAAGAAGGGTTTGTCCGGGAGCCTGTCTTCAACCAAGGACATGCTTTCGGAGCAGGAGTGTGCGTAGCCGGCGGACAGCTCTGGTGGGAACGGGACGAGGTATGTCTGAAACATGGATGAGGAGACGACGTGTCGAACTTCAATTCTGAACGTTTGGTCTAAGTGCGGCCTTCTTTCAGTGCGTACGGTTGTTAACAAGCACCGGGAAGTCTGGGAATTGTCAGTCAGGAAACAAGATGAAGGAGGGCTGTACATGAAGACCCTCTGAAATTAGAAAAATAGGAGATTGTCCATTGATCATAGCCTGAAAGTCCCAATACGTTGTTCACTTTCAAACTTATAGCTTTAGTCTGTGTTCTGTTTAAGTAGTTTTTTCCCCCAACGACTTTCTACACATCAAAATGTGCTTTCTTTGCATAATCATAACTAGGAAAGTGTTTTCAAAAGCAATTGACAGTTGAGTTGTAATGGTTCAGAATGAATGCGAAAAAGATGACAAATCGTCTCCACATTACTAAACTATATACTTCATAAACTACAATATTTTCTATATAATATACAATATCATATACAATGAAAGAAAAATAAATCTGTACTTATTAAAATGATTATACATCGCACCCCCTGCCGATGCCAGACATTAGCAGATGAGAATGAGAAGACACTGGTGACAGCAACAAGACAACATGACAGTCTGCCTGGGCTGTTGAAAAGGACCATTACGATTCATGAATGCATGTGACCTGTCAGAAGGCACCAAAGGCTTAAGGTTTATGTTTAGGTGTGTCTTCACCATATAATGTCCGTAAAATTATATATATATTTGTATATTATATAAACTATTGGGAACCTGCAGTCTCTGTCCAAGGCAATGACCAGAATATAATAATATGTTGCTATGATAACAGCTGAGGGTTTCTTTTATCCTGTCAGGCTCCTCTTCAAAGATCATAATAAAGTTTTTAGGACATCTTTTGTTTACTGTTTAACACAGAACATTTTAACAACTATATAAACATAAGTTTATATACACAGTGGGGTTTACTATTCAGAATGTATATTCATGAAGATTTTATTAGATCATTCTTTTTGGTTAATGTGGTTAAAATTGTGACTTGTGTCCATAGTTTGGTGCAAGAGTAAAGGCCATGAGGTCAATAAATAAAAGAAAAAACCTTTATACTCTTATTTTTCATAATGCTCTTTACAGTCATAAACCAAACGACAGATCACTTAGTGTGGACAATCCAGAGGTTGTTCTCTCATCAAAGCCGAATGCAGAGCTCCCTCTTTCTGCTTTTGACCATTCAGAAGAGGGTACCCACGGAGGCTTTTTCCATATAGCCCGCTCATTTAGGTGTCTGGTTTCCTCTTAACTTGACACAAGGGATTACCCTACCAGTCTTTTATCTGAGGATTTGCTCTCAGATGCTGACAACATGACATCTAGAACTGAAAAGTCAGTGTCAGTACTGGCCATATTTCATACAGTTGTATGTCTGAAAAGAATATAATTTAATGTCCAGTTAACCAGATGACAACCCACTAAAACATGAGACCATAGCTTTTAAACATTCTCAGAGTTGAGTAACCGAATCTGGGAAAGGGCACGTTTCGACTCGGTGTAAAAATCAGTAAATCAATCAGTGGAAAATCATACAATACTTTTCTGCACCTGGGGCAAGGCTATTCAATGTCATACTCCGGCCAGAACAATGTCCTGGAATAAGTCTAATAGACTTGTCATCATTCATTGACTGCTCATTACTATTTACTATTTATACCTGTTGTCTTCTGGCAAAAAGTAGCAAAATACAACTATAGCTAGTCATCCATATGGATAAATACTGGTTCCCAGCCCTGTACCTTTCATTATACCTGTGTGTGTCATCATATGAATGTTTCCAAAGAAGAAAAGTAACAATTACATCAATGAAGTGTTCCATCACATTATTTGTGTTTTATCATATTAGTACTATCCATTTCACACTCGTGTGTGTTTTTTCAGTCCGCATGATTTTGGGCATGTTATTTGAATTTGAATTTGAACTAATTATTTACTTAACCGATTTAGCATTGCACTCCTATAATATGGTTAAAGAAAGTTAAAAAAAAAAAGGATCAGAGTCAGTGCAGCAGAACCAGTGAGCTTCTGTTTATTTCCACACATTCTTCTTCCTTTTGACAATCAGCTGCCTTAATTACCCTATTGCAAATTAACTGCTGACAGTTAGGTTGATTTGAGCGTGTTGTTTTAGTAGTGACTACTGTAGCCTTGAGCTTCTGGGCTGCAGCAGAGATAGGGAGCAGGCAACGGAGGTCTGGTGAGTGCACTTCTTTCTAACACCACATCCCCAGAATTTTTTACTTAAAAACTTTTAGTCTTCACACCCAGCAGATGCTGACATCACTTGAAAACACAGAAGACACAAAAGGCTCCCCAAACCACACTTTGGTGTGGAAAATTGATTCATCTTTCAATCAACATTTATTTAAATTAACATAAATGTAGATAGTTTGGAATGGCTTCATGTGTTCATTTTCTATAGAGCAGAAACCCGTCAGATCATGTGTGTTGTGATGTCTTGGTTGAGGAGTTAAGCTCAGTGTGTTAAAAGTGCAAAGCCTGTGCATTGGTGGCTGGAGCATACTGCAACACATGTATAGTGGTGTACAAGCAAAGACAATTCCAATATTCTGAGGTACATGTCTTGACAGCCATTATTGATATTCAAAATCTATGAAAACAGGTTTTATTGTCAGACTACAATTGGCCAATGCATTTTTTAACTTTGTTTAATTAGTTAAAGTTTTGTTTATATAATAAGATTGGACTCTTTGAAGTGTCAACAGGCAATCACCTCTCTGAATAAATTAAACTGTCTTTATTGAGGTTATTTGTATGTTCACAGGTACTGATGTAGCTATTGAGAAGTAACCAGCATGACCTCTTCACATCCGCTTCTCTGTCCCCCTATGGGTGAGTCATTCATCTGTCATATAGATGTTCACTGATGTATCATCTACAGTTCTATTTTCAAATCCTTCTTGAGATAGCTTACAGGCCCTGGTGGATGCTTTAGCCTTGTTAAGACATTTAGCCTGTAATATCCTTTCCTTAGACTTACAATTATGACAGATGTGGATTTTATCTGCTTGATTATCTACCAGAAGATCTGCCTTTAAGTTTGGCAACAGTCGCAACCAACACCTCTACTTCCATTAAAAACATCTTGTCTCTTCAGCACACTTTGGTTGAAAAATGACGGGCAGCAACTTTGGACGGACCTAATTCACAATTTGACATTTTCCCTGCAGTTTAGTACAGGTGTTAATCTGACTGGGTACACATACAGTACCTGCTCCCTTTATCCTACTGGTTATGGTGCTTAATGCAGTGTTTTTATGTGTGGTTAGTTTGGTTTATAACAATATGCTGCAGGTGGTGGCTAGTGAGGCATTAAATCTCAAATTGTCTCTCAAAAGGCAGACTTTCAGATTTGTGCCCTATAAGATAATCCACTTTGTCATGGTGACCACAGTGGCTATCTTTTTTAAAAGGAAATACTAACTTCTGACTACTATGTCTGTTGCCAAAATGCAATTTGACCATTTTGCTGAGTATCGATGTCTTGATTTGGTTAGTCAGCCCCACTTGGCATCAAATTTGTTCCATACGCTTTGGGCATGTGTATCGTTTTTTTCCAATCTGGGCACTTGACATTGTAGGTATGGGGCTATCCGACATATGGACTCTCCAAGGCACAACTAAAAAGACCAACAATTCTATCAATTCTATCAATTCTATCAGCTGTTGAATAATGATAAACAACGGCAACTATGGATATTTTAGGGTCATTCATTAATCCAGAATTAAATATATTTCTAAGTTAATCAGCACCATTAAAACCACACTTTACTTTCAAATGCAAGGAGGTGGCTTTGCCCAACTTGCCCCTCATGACTTGTTTCTCCCAAAATTATGTTCTAAAGAAAAAGAAAAGAGAGTGATGAGTGAAAGTATAGCTTTATTTTATTGTGCCAGACTGCAGATTTTTTCATTTCAATAAAGATGTTGCTGTAAAAGTAATATCATCTCACCTTTATGTGTGTTACATAAGATTAAAACTGCCTTTTGTTAAATAGTAATGAGCAGTCAATGAATGATGACAAGTCTATTAGACTTTGTTCTGGCCAGAGTATGACATTAAATAGACTTGCCCCAGGTGCAGAACAAGGCAAAGTATTGTATGATTCTCCACTGATTGATGTACTGATTTTTAAATATCTTTAGTAGATTTCTGGATTCATGGAGTTCAATAAAAGAAAATGTGTGGTTCATCTATATCATGAATTAAAGTAGTACAGCAATTTAGTATTGCACTTCCATATAGTTTGGGGACTAATATTGAGACACATTTAAAAAGTAGTCAAGATGGATGTAGGAAATCCTCAAATATCTTGACTTTTTGGTCTCTAGTATGGGTCAACTTCCAGAAACACCAGATCCTACATTTCCTATGATTCATCTCAGTAATGTCTTTTTTAGACCCTCCTTCTCTGCTAAATGCCCAAAACCCATGGCCACAATGTATAATGCAGGCTTTGTCTTTTCTAAATTGATGTCTCGCTGACTTTGAAACAGAAAGGCTAAAGTCAAAACAGATATAACGCTGATCTCCAGGGTTATTGTCTCAGACTTTAGAAAGCTCCAGAGCCCCAGATGATATTATACAGCTGTTTTCATAGGCTGAGTAGTACTCTTCTGGACATTAAAACTGTTTTTTGTAATTGACTTTGGTAGAGAGCCTTTAGAAAATTAGAAAAATTTAGATTCTGTAATGATTTCCGTTTATGATGTTTTACATCTTATTTTTCATGATGGCACCTCATATGCCATGACATCTAGCAACAAGGAAAACAAATTTTGACTAAAATGAACTCAACACATTCAGCCGAGCTCAGGGGATCAGCTGCAAATGTAGCTAGACTCATTAATCCCCTGCTGTTCCGGATTAAGGCCTAATACCCTAGTTACCATATGCTGTGTAAGAATGAAAAAAACCTTGACACAAATCTACCTGTTAGGCAGTAGCAGCCAGGTATATTGGCACAGTAAACTCTGGATGCCTCTCAGTGGACCAAAGTGCTATAAATTAATGATATCCTTATCAAGGTTAAGAGTTTTCTTTTATCACTGCCCAGAATATCTAAAAGTTAATTCCTCTCTCATGGCCTAATTCCCCTGCTTAAGGTGCCTAGGGTTAAAAATGAGCTCCTTAGCACCAGTTCTCCCACACTCAGTGCATTCTTCCATGCTGGAACAATGTCTGGCCCCAGGTTAAGGTACAAATGAATTTAAGAACATGGACACTGTAAGCACAGTATCTACTGAAATTATGTTGAAAACTAAATTTTTCACACAAGACAGGACCATAAAGGGCTTTGAACCTCCTGCCATGAAGCCGTTATTATTAAAGTGGAGTCAGTTCTGGATTTTTGGGGCCAATATCCAAATGTAAAAATTGTACGTATGTATGTAAAAACCACTGTGAAAAAATCACCGATATTTCTACAAACCAATTTCTACACAGTGAACCTGGCGCATTTGTGGGCCCTGGGGGGCTCTAGGGCTCTGATGCAGGTTGGTGTTTATGTGTAAGTTGTGACCAAATGAGGAGGGACAGGTTGAGCGTTAGTTCTTAAAAGCCATATGTTTAGATTGTAATCTCCTACTAACAGCTTTTCCTTGACAACAGCGACTAATCCTGTTTTTGTGGCTGTTGTTTCCCATGCTGATCAGCTAAGCACTGGTAGACAATCTGTTCAACACAGTATATTATCTTAAAATGAATGAGATGGGTGGTCTGGCCTTATAACTTAGGTAAGTTTTACTACTGACAGATTTTATAGTTCAAGAAGGATTCTGTAAAGCTTGTAATATTCTGTTTTTGTCAGTATTGAAGGGGGAAAAGAGAGATTGTTTAAAATGCTCAAAGCAAATAAAAAGTCTAAATTACACGTTGTGTAAATGACCCTATAGTGGAATAGGGTGGTATTCAGCATTGAATCACGTTTTTCTGTCCTCAGTGTCTGTAATGGCATCACACATCAAAGAAGATGAGGATGAAGATGCACAGGGAGACATGTTTGAGTATGATGACAGTGATGACATCAGACCTACAGAGATGAGTTCTGGTTCTCTCATGAAGCACAAAGGGACCAGACTCAGGAAACTGTCAAACCTTTATGCCAAAGTGAACACAGACCAAGAGACAGCAAGTCAAGGCATGAATGGAACCACCAGTACAGGACAGGAGGGCCAAAACTCCTTATTGAGTGAATGTAGCATTTGCACAGTTTTGGGGTATGGATATGTTAAAATGAGGGTTTGCATGCTTGTAGATTGTAATGTAATTATTCTTATCTCTTTGCCAGATATCAAAGTCGGAGAATCATCAGAGGGGTGAGTCATGATGGAATAAATTATACCCTGTAAGGACTACTCTAGAAAAAATTTAAATGACCACACTGAAATCTGTAGGCAAACATTAGCAGACCAATTACCTTCAAATTTCAGTAAAATTAGTTGTGTGTGATCTTTTTGGCCATGCAAATATACAGCCTTTTAGACAGTTCAGCAGAATTCCACCTATGTCCTTTTTAGGTTTTGCTGTAAAGCAAGACTACACAGAATAGCTGGACTCATAGCCACATAGTTACTTGTATCAAAACTAAGAAGGGATTTTAGGTTGTATACATTTACCAGATCAATTTCTGTAGGAGAATCAGTGCATTTTTAAAATGTCTGAATGGAGAAATAAGATCTACAATTCCTTTACTTAGACACACAGTACTTGTATCTAGACCCCGGAGAGCCCCTTGTGGCCAAATAACAGAGCAATTACCAGCATCTTGTTTTATCCTCTACAGATTTTTTTGGCTTGGGTGGGCAGTGGTAACAGTTACAAAGACTGACAGACTGACCAACATTCCCCCTGGAAGCAGTGCTATAAGCACTAAGGACTACAATGCATTTGATTTAAAAGTAAAGTAATACATACTGTATTGTTTTGGGTGACAGAAGTTGCTGCTTACTCATTCTGTCATCAAAATCTGATTGATCCTATTTGATATGTGAGAATTCCACTGTACTGTTGTCTCATTATCAAACGTAAGGCTTCAGCTGAGCATAAAAATTTACTTTGGATACATGGAAAATGTAGGTTGACAAACACACCACAGACAGACGAAAAACAAGTCAACTCAAGGTCCAGTTAGCCTTAGTCCAGAGCTTTAAACTGTCATGCTCATGTTTCATTGTCTTCAACAACAAATGAAGACTGTTTTGATGGAGTGTTACAATCTGCCCCCTGTGATAAATGAGGGGCAGTGGTAAGGGGAAGTGATAAATATGACATGGTCTTGACCTGTAGATTAAAATGCTTGTTGCAGACATTTCACCTCCTCTGAGCTGGGAGTGACTGGAGAGTCAGAGAGTGTCTGGAAAGGGAGCAGTATTTATGAAGGTAAGAAATAAAAGGAACTGGAATATCTGATGTGACAGCTTTAACAAGCCTCATCTGGCCTCAAATCTAGTTCTGAAGATGAGTGTGTCTATGTCCATATGCTCATGAAAGTGAGGATGTTTTTGTGCTTGCTTTCATGCGGACAGCCCATGCATCACATCGAGCCAAGGAGTGGCTCAGTGTGGTTTCAGAGCTCACACTGCGATTAAACGAAGGTACACAACCTGCTTTTAATGTTAGCTTTGCTTGTAGAAAAGGTAAGATGCTGTGTTTCTTTTTATTTGGAAAATGCAAGCTAATGCCTTATCGAGTTGGATTAGATTTAAGTTCCACTTATACAGTAATTATTTTTTCAAATAGGAATTTCCTCCTGCAATGAAACACAGCCAGTTAATCATCCAGCTGTTAGCGTTAGTAACAGCTACCTCCATAATCCTGTTCTGTATGTGTTCATAAAGTCACATTTGCTGATACTTGAACTTCTTCACTGTCTGTGTATATGCCTGTTCAAGCCATCAACCCACATAGACCATCACCAGGAACCCCCTAGGTCATTTGTGAATTCCAAAGTTCATTATCAACAGTCACAGACCTGCTTAAGCATCTGGGTAGCCCTATAACCAATAAGATCAAGAATTGTCTGAAGTAGTGCACATCGGCCAAAGAATGTAAATGGACTTGACCAACTAAATTCTGTCGGTAGTACGGCAAATACATCTTTCTTATCAACAAATAATGTAAGGCTTCTTTTAGAGTAATATGCCAACCAGTTTGTTTCATACAGTTGTGATAGTTGAACAGACCTCTACACATCAGCGGCAGCCATCTTGGTTGTTAACAAAAATGTTTCAGTGGTACACCTCCGCCGGTCTTTGTATTAAACACACCCCATTTTAGATGAATGGATTTGATTGGCCTGGCTCAGGATGGATGGAAATCTGTTGGAACGGGAGTGGGACCAGACCCATCTGTGAGTTTGAATAAACATGAGCTTGCTGATTGGTCTGGTTGCCAGGCTAATCTGAACAGTAGTTTACAGTGATTTCAGTCATGAGATTATATCCGTAGCATTTATGAGAATGTTGAATGAGTGACACTGTGTTTTTTGTATAGAACACCACGAGTGTAATCATAACTCAGGTGAACCATTGAGGTGCTGGTTTCTGTTACCACAATGAAATATAAATATCAGTTATCATCAGAAGTTTACAAACACACATTATACAATGACTATAGGTCTCATGGTGAAACCAAAACAAATTCTGCATACAGAGTTCAAACTTAGGTGTACAACCTAAGCACATTTACAAGTCCTACTTAACAAAGACATCTGAACCCAAAAATGTTCTGGGTGTATTACATTTTAGGGAGCCCATCACCAGACAAGGCAAGAAAAGAGACAATGATAATTATTGGTATGTCTCTGAAACAGCTGGGAGTCAAAGCCTCCCTGAAAGCCTTGATTTCAACATAAGTCTTGCATCAGGGAAAAATAAGTATGTAAATTCCCTTTGTAGAACTGAAATACGCATCAGTGCATCATGAGTTGAGGCCATAGTATTAAGATTTTCCTTTATGAAAGTATTTTGTTAGACAGCGGGACTAATCTGTTTATATAGACAGATGTTGCTGTCTATATAGACAGATTAGTCTATATAGCAGGAAACACAACATGTGTACATGTAATGATAGAAACCATCTCAGCATTAAAATATCTTGTATCACAGTAAATCGATGTAGGTGTTTATTGCAATATTTCCCTGCTGGAGTAAGATGCACTATAGATATATTACAAAATGTGTAGGAAGAACAAAATCCCTGATACTATAGTGGAACATGATAAATTTAGTGGCAATGGAAGTACTTTGATTTTTGCTCGATGATGAGTTGCTTTAAATGAAGTAGCACTTGGCATTTTCACAATTAAATCATTAAAGGTGATTATGCTATTTGCTATTTTCTGCCAATTACATAATTTTACAGTGCCAGATGTTCATATTAAATATTGCAAAAATTTGAAATAATGAGGTAAACGTATATAAACATGATCCCTGTCAGACACAAGGTCAGGCATCAGACTGCTCTGAACAAAATGTTTCAATTGGTTCTTCTACTTTCACGAAATGCTAAAATCAGCTTTTCACAGGTTTCTTTATACAGTCATCTGCCCCAGGTATAGCTCCAGGCTAAAGTTTTGCTGAAGTTTTTCCCAACTGCTCTACTCTGGACCACTCTACAGCTCTTTGGAGGTTGTTCAGCATGTCTAACACAAAATGCTTTTTTGGCTGTGAAGGATTTGTTTGCTGTCCCTAAACAAGATGGCACCAGACAACATACAGATAGTTTCTTTTTTCTGACCAACAACATCCAACGTGTTTGTTCACGACACTTCACAGAGGATTGTTCCCTCAACAGAGACCAGTATGGAGCTGGATTTTCGGCCAGGCTGGTACTAAAAGATGGGGCTTTTCTAACTGTGGGAGCTGTAAGTAACATTACATCACTTTGTTTGTATTTATACTTAGACCAAATTGGTCATGAATACAGTTTATGTAGCTTAAGTTATTTAGGGGTTTAAGTGATGATTTGCCTGGAATAATAGAGCCATGCTCCAAGCATTCAAATAAGTATATGCACGCTATTGCTTGCAATTTACGAGCCATTCAGGTAACCGCCTAACTTATTAACAGATAATGGTGGGGCAGGGTGAGGAAAGAAAGGTAGAAAATACTTAGATTACTTTTTAGATTACTTTTTCCATGCTGTTATTTTCATGTAGGAATGTAAGGATTTAAACCGCTATTACCTTGTTCTTTAGTTAATCATGCTGCAAAATATCTACCACTAATGATGCATGGCAGTAACAGAATATGTATATTTTTGCACCTTATTTTACTTATAAACACTTGTTTAATGTGGACCAAAAAGTTGTTCATCGCAAACACACCATTATTTCTCAAGACTAAAGTTATTCCTTTTAATTGTTTTTTTCCATTCAGAGTACATCACAAGTGACCATGTTACAACACCATACAGACACATGGGATGCCAAACTGTTCTGAGCCTACAGACTCCATTCCAACGCAGTTCTGCCATCAGGTGGCTTCTGTTGGCTCATACACTCTACTTTTACATAGTCTGCTGGCACACAGTTGTCCTATGGTACATTGCAACAACACATGCTAGGATTTAAACTGTCCTTTGGTCAAAGGACAACACAGTGGCCAGCAGCATCAGGAATATCCGTAGGTGTCCCCAGGAAGACACATCAGGATGACAACTGACTTTCTCTGAGAGCTCCAGCTGACACAACTTCAATGTAGAAGATAATCTTTACCTTTATGTAGACCATGATCCAGAAGATGTACAGAAGTTATGGCTTTGCTACTTTGCATTATACTATATAAATCATATCTACAGCGGGTAAAATAAGCATTGAACACGTCACCATTTTTCTCAGTAAATATATTTCTAAAGGTGCTATTGACATGAAATCTTCACCAGATGTTGGAAACAACCCAAGTACATACAAAGAAACCAAAACAAATACGTTCAGAAATTAAGTTATGTGTAATAAAATGGAAGGACACAGGGAGAAACTAGTCGCATGCATTGCTCAGGTGTGATTTTGGCCTATTCTTCCACACAGTCTTCGAATCTTGAATGTTCTGTGGGCCTCTTCTATGAACTCTGAAGTTTAGTTTTTTCCATAGATTTTCAATTGGATTCAAGTCAGGTGATTGGCTGGGCCCTTCTAGCAGCTTTATTTTCTTTCTCTGAAACCATTTGAGAGTTTCCTTGGCTGTGTTTGGGATCATTGTCCTGCTGAGATGTCCACCCTCATTTCATCTTCAGCATCCTGGTAGATAACAGCAGATTTGTATCAAGAATGTCTCGGTACATTTTTCCATTCATCCTTCCTTCAATTATATGAAGTATGCCAGTAGCGTCTGCTGAAAATAAGCCCAACACCATGATGTTCCCACCTCCAAACTTCACTGTTGGTATGGAGTTTTGGGTTGATGTGCAGTGCCATTTGTCCTCTAAACATGGTGTTTGTTATGGCATCCAAAGAGTTCAATTATGGTTTCATCTGACCAGACTATATTCTCCCAGTGTTTCACAGGCTTGTCCAAATGTTGTGCAGCAAACTTTAAACGAGCTTCAACATGCTTTTTCTTTAGCAATGGAGTCTTGCGTGGTGAGTGTGCATACGAACCATGGCGGTTGAGTGCATTACTTATTTTTTTCTTTGAAACAATTGTACCTGCTAATTCCAGGTCTTTCTGAAATTCTCCACTAGTGGTCCTTGGCTCTTGGACAACTCTTCTGATAGTTCTTTTCACTCCTCTGTCAGAAATGTTTCGTGGAGCACCTAGTTGTGGCCGTTCTTTCCACCTCTGGATTATGGCCCCAACAGTGCTCACTGGAACATTCAAAAGTTTAGAAATCTGTCTGTTAGCAAAGCCATCAGTATGTTTTGCAACAATAAGGTTGTGATGGTCTTGAGAGAGCTCTTTGCTTTTACCCATCATGAGATGTTTCTTGTGTGACACCTTGGTAATGACACACCTTTTTATAGGCCATCAGTTGGGACTGAACCAGCTGATATCAATTTGCACTGACAAGGGGCAGGATTGCTTTCTACTTACTGACAGATTTCAGCTGGTATCTTGGCTTTCCCTGCCTTTTTGCACCTCCCTTTTTCATGTGTTCAATACTTTTTCCCTTTGTCATTTCACATTATTACACATAACTTAATATATAGACATCTATGGTTTGATTTCTTTGAATGTGTGGATTACATGGGTTGTTGCTGACATTTGTTGAAAAATTCATTACAATAGCCCCATTAGAAATATATTTACTGAGAGAAATGTTGATGTGTTCAATACTTATTTTACCTGCTGTATATTTCCATTTAATTTGCTATAAATAAAGTGCACTATTTTAAAGGTTTTGTCATTTTGAATTTATTACTAAGTTTAGATGTAAAGGTCCTCTATATTCTATGAAGAAGTTTAAATCATTATACTGTTTTAACTGGTCATATAGATAAACTTATTTAATGTCATGCAGGTAGAAGGGTGAAATATCCAGATTTGTTTAACATCCTGATTTGGAATATGTGAGACACAACACATTCCTCTGTCTGACAGCCAAATTTTATTACAGTGTAAATAGATCATAATATATAGTATATTATGTATATGGTAATATGGTATATTGTACCATATTATCTGAAGTAATTTTAGGGTGTCAGAAAGATAATCTGATGTTTTCTACCTCAAGTTTTGGGTTAAGTGATCAGACAATCACGAGGGTCCTTAGATCCTATTTGTAACAGTTTATGAAGATAGGATTTAGACTAAGAGTGTTTTTGAAATATAATCTTAGCATATTTCATGATTTCATAATAAGAGTGTCACCTAGTGGCCAATTGGCCAAATTTTGCACTGTGCCTCAGTGGGATATTAGAAGCTACTGGACCAAATCTCGTATTGTTAGGAATGATTGTTGTCAAGATATGTAACCATTGCTTTAATTGCAACCTATAGGAGGCTGTTACTTTATAACTTGTGTATTTTTTGGATAATTGCATTTCTTTAAATAACTTTTGATCATGAGAGTCCATGATAAATCTCCTTTTAAGATGAGGTCAATAAAAGACGTGGCCAATTTTTATAACATACGTTACTGAACTAAACCATAACAACACATTCATACAATTTCCTGATATTGACAAAAGCAAAAAAGGGTTTCAAGGGGCCTGGTCAAATGAAAGAAACTTGAAAATTAATTTCACATGAAATCCATATAAATAGATGTACTGTATAATCATGACTGTTGTAATACATTAACCACTGTTATCTCCCAATCTAGTGTAGACAGTCTGTAATTCAATACAACACAAAATTCTTAATGTATAAAAAATTCAATATAAATATTTTTTGCCAAGTATTTTCTTGTCTGCCTTTTTCCCGTAATATTCCATCCCATCCTCTTGAAATATATGACTCTATCACTTGAGCATCATTTAAAATTTAAAGTACAGGAGCATGTTTTACTGTATTTGCTACCACTGTTGAAATTAATAATAGCCATTGGCAACCAAATCTAAAACACTACAGTCACATTTTCGACAGCATAATGTATGTATAAAGTATATATGATTTTCTACAAATACAAACACAGAAATTTGCAAACACTGTTATGCTCCTAAAACACAATGGTACTAAGACTAATGGTTTCATTGTTTTGTAGGAAAGTCTTCTTCAATACCAAAGGGTGGTCTCGAGTCCAGCAATTCAGTAAATGGGTACGATCAACAACAGGACACTGCTGACGATGCGGCATTCTCTTTAGTCAGTCCGCAGACTGAACCTGACACAGCTGGGGTTGACAAACCAACCGACCCAAACACAGTGACCTGCAGCCCAGACAGTGTGGTTAGAGACCCAGAGGTCACCTATGATGATGTGCCTGCTGAAAACCTAAATTACCCAGTGGAGGGTAAGTCTTCTAACAGTTTAGAGCTTTGTTATTTTTTACATTATAGATTCACACAAGAGCATCTGGCATAAAAAACAAGTCATCATGCCCAGCTCTACTTTCTAGGTCATGTTTTCTTTGGTCTATTTGGTTGCATTTCCCATTTTATTTTGTGTTACCCTTTTTCCTCTCATTTCAGAGTCTTACTTCCTTCCCTCATGTTTTCCCGCCGTTGTGACTGTCGCCGTGTCCCTGATTTGTTGGACCAGTCTCTTTTTGTCTCGACTCTCCTAGTGTATTTAGTCTCTGTGCTCCCCTCCTCCTCCTGTGGAAGATTGTCTTTGTTTTCTGCAATAAGTATTCCAGTATCCTCCTAGTGCTAGCATTCTCAATGTAACTGTTTTCTAGTATTTGACCTCACCTTAAGCCTAGCCCTCTGGTTTAGTCTGCCTGTTCCTGATTGCCTTTCTGTATAGCGAAACAATCTCCTCAGTAAGTTTTGTTTTGTTGGAAGTCTTTAACTTATGCAGTATTTAACACTGTGGATTACACCATTTTAATAGCCTAAGTAAACCATATAGGACAAAATTAATAATTAATTATTATATGAAACTACACTGGGTTTTGTTCATCTGTTGGCTTCTATGCGTAGATGTGGACGACATCTATGAAGACATCCAGAGACCTGATAACCATGGCTCAAATGGCTGGAGCTCCAGTGAGTTTGACAGCTATGATGAACTGTCTGATAGTGAGACTCTTCCTCCAGTCCACAGCAGCAGTAAGGTGACTCATTTGGAGATATTCTTTTAAATGTAAATAACTCTTAGATTTTCTCATATGTCTCTGGTGTTTTTATGATAGAAGTGTGTGTTCACTGAAAGTTACCATGTATATCCTGTGAATGCAATATATGACTCTGTTAATCATATTGAAGAGGTTTGTGTCATTTCATTTCATTGCCACACCGGAAATGATGTGCAATTTTGTTTTGTTTTGTTTTTCAGGATTACATTTCAGAATTTTCATTTTTGTTGTAGTTTCATTTGCCATCTCACATTTCCTTTTAATTTATTTATTGTTCCTTTTTTATTTCAATTACTTTATTAATTTTTTATTTTTGCTATATAAACAATTTTAAAAAAGTCTTAAATAAGGATTTAAAGCGGCAATAATTCATTTTTGGCCATTTGGGATCAGGAGAACAAACTGTAAACAACAGTGACTTGACATTTTATAACTTTATGTGTATATATAGTAGTTATGGTTAGCAGTTACATATTTACAGATCCAGCAATTATAAAGCAACAATATTGTTCATTTGGAGTCTACAGGTTGTGTCTCACACTTGACTTTTGAATGAATGAATGATGTGACACAAAATCCATCAATCTTTATGTATTGACCATAGTCCATTCTCGTAAAAACCCAAAAATCACACAGTTTCAAAATAACCACAGCTATTTTATAGATAACAAGTGACATGAATGAAACCTAGTTTGATAAAATGAGGAAGTGGTTAATTTCTGGCAGTCTCTCACTCTGTCAGCACTTCTGTCTTTTATTTCACCATGTGTTACACTCACTTTTGGACTTTCCCCACCAGTTCATTTGTTATCATTTTGAAAATGAAACATTGTACCATTAGAAGCCTTTCAGAGTGGAGATGTTAAGAAGTTAATAACGAGGAGTAGGTTTATCAGCTGTGCTTTAATGGAGAGGATTTCTCTCATTGTCTTGAATAAGCTGGATGTTTTAACGAGATATGTGAAAAATAAGTGATTTCTACATATGGAGAGTGCTTCATATAAAAGGTAGGTGTCTTGGCTGCTAAGATTACATTAAAAGTAAATGAAAAATAAATAAATGAGCAATAACTAGAGCCAGGTATTGAATGACATTACTCTCTGACTAGAGAAGAATCCGATGTCTGGAAAACTGTAACCAAACTAACTGACACTTTGTCTGTGTTTTGACATAGGGGCACTATGATTCTGGGTCTTTTTTATTTCATTTGGGATGACTTTAAATCATATTTTGATTAGTTTATACTACATAGTTAAAATTCATGTGTGGCTATGAATTCCTAAGACAGCACTGAACATAAATTCATTTGGAGAAGTCTGGCCACCAGCCTGTGGTTTATTAATACCAATTGCATGCAGACACATGTAGAGCATGGTTGATTCACAATATAACGTGACCATGCTAGGTTATGGATGCAGGTTTCTTTTGTGAGCATGTAATGTGTTGGTGTGTTATATTTTATTTGTTTTACTGGATTTTAATAGATTTTATCAGGTCTTAACAGATGTTGTTGAATTTGATTGCTTCTGTCCTTTTTTATGGATTGGAATTTTTTTTTCTAATGGATTTCAGTGAGTTTCAGTGCAGCTTGAGTATGTATGTAGAATTATTCAATGTTCAGTTTTGATTTTCATTGCTTGTCAAATACAATTACCTGAGGTGCAAAAAACTCCCTTTGGATCTGTTGAAAAACTTCTCTAACTGCAGAATGTCCTGACATATGCCTGTACTGTCTGGTACTCTGGCTGAACGGAAGCGGAGAGGAAAGGACTGCAGTGAGTCATCAAAAAAGCACAGTGGATTGTCAGCCCCCAGCTCCAGAGCCTGAAGGACATAACCTTAGCCATCTCCAAAGACGTGTTAAAGATCAGACATACCATACACGCCCAGGACAATCCTTATTCTCCAACCTTACGTCAGGCATGTTCAATGCCATGAAAAAATAGACAGTTTAGGCTAATTCAGATTTAGCATTTTACCTCCCTTGTGTTTTTGTTATGCAAGTTGCAGCCTAGCTAAACATACTTTTTTTGCTGGATTTGTGTTTTTGCTGGATTTCAGTGGTTGCCTATTAGAGTATTCATAGACATTCAGTGTATTATTAACAGTCATTAGTGATGCTGCTATCTGAGTTTCAAGAGTATGCATGTTGGTGGAAACAGTTTTTGTGGGATGCTCTTTCTAGGATTCATGAATCTAAAGGTCTGTTCCCAGCATTAAGTTGTTACCTTTACAGTTAGTGGTCGATGTGTAATAACCATTATAAAATTTTCCATAGCAACCAGTGTAGCAAATTAATCTAGATGCACAAGCCCTGAAACGGTGATCTGGGTAAATGTAAAATTGCAAACAGGGAAAAGCATTCTGCATACAACAAGGTCTTAATGTCTTGCAGAGAAGTCATTATTGTCTCAAATTATCAGCACTGAAGTCTGCCATCACATAGACACAATAATAGCATCATTATATGTAATATTTACTTCTGCTTCTATTAACTATATGCCACCCCTTTTGCAATTTGACCAGACATTTTTTTTGTATTTTCCATAGTTAATTCCCTAACATGTGTAAAAGGTTTAGGTGTAGATCTACCCAACAAACACAGTGGTATATGACTGAACTCCTGGCCTCACTATATGACACTGCTTTTGTTTTCCTCATGGAATTAACTTTTGTTAGGTGTGTTAATCCTGAACTCTGTCTTCTGCTCTGCTGGCTGGTGTTGTTCGGCTAGTTGCCTGCAGATGTGCAAAGGGTGAAGGAGTGTTGTGCGGTCACCAGGAAGGAGCTTACAGTTCATCTCAGTACACTTCATGTTGCTCACATCAGACAGAGCTGTGACAATAAGGTAGGACTCTGGCTGAAAGTAATCATTCCTAGTGGTTCTCTACCATCTTCTTACTCATTTTTTTATGGTAACAACTCATTCTTTTAGGGAGGATTGAGGTTTTCTGTTGGCCTTTAATTGTGATGAATTTGAATGATCTCAGTGGAGAAGCTGGGATCAACCAAACAATGATGTGATATAAATGAGAGCTTTAGTTTCGTAAAAAAAACAACCGAACAAAAAAAGAAGTAAAATAATACATTTTTAAACAAATTGGATTTCTTCCATTTTTTTGTTTCAGATTTTATTATCTTCAGAAATCTTGGTTATACACCTGTACTGTGTTTTCCAGGTGCAGCAGTTTGTGAAAGCAGTGAGGAATGGTACCAAGGATGGTTTAGAAAAGACAAAGTTGGCCATGATTCGCAAAGTGTCCTTCCTGCAGAGGAAAGACTCCACAGGTACAGAAAATGGAACCGGGATTAATAAGTTCCCATATGTTCAGTTTGTGGAAATAGATTTGTAGTCCCTTTAGTACCAAGAATGTAGAAGTTATTTATATCCCCTTAGGCTTACATTACAGAATATACAGACATTTATAACCAGAAAGATATAACCATTGGTAAAAGGATTTACAAGCACAAAAACTCTAACTGTTGTTAACCATATCAGCATATCAGGATACAGACCCTAAAACCTAGATGAAACCCACAAAACTGTTTTCACCACCTTCTTGGAAGACAAAAAAATATCCAAATATGGAAGGCTTAAAAAAAATAATGTGAAACTGTGAAATCCTTACAATGAAAAAGTTGCTGTTGAACAGTAGTACTTCTCTGGAGGAAAGTGTTTTGTAAACTGCAATTAAGAAAATAGAGTTGTAGTGAGCAGGCTTTATGTTAAAGAAGTCCTAAAAAGGCTACCTTAACAGTATTCTGAGTGTGCATGTTCTGTCAAAAACAAGTGGTTTAATTTTTCAGGTGAGGGACAGGACGATGCAGGTTACATGGATGTATCTGTGTGTGAGTTAAAGCACCCTCAACCGCAACTCTGCCCCATGCCAGAGGGGCTCAGCAGTCAGCAGGTATGTGTATGGATGTGAATGTATTTACAATTAAGCTTGTGCAGTGACCAGGTGCTCAAACTCAGCAGATAATCTTGGAAGGTCAGCTTATGTGCTCCAAAATTTGTAGTATTCAGTTTATTTACACAGCTGAATACAGGCTCAAATCCTCAACTGCGACAGATATTGCAAAGCAGCTAAACAAGTGAGATGACAATGTTTATTAGCACCATTTGCTGATTTGTACAGTGGTAACGTAAACTTTTTAATGTGACTGAAGGAAGAGCACGCTAAGGACCATGCCAGTGGTTCGCATGTTTAACCGAGATTTAAGCTTTACTGCTTCCTATAATTAATCTCAGTATCTGATACATTTATCCATTTTAATTTAAATGTACAATCAGTATGAATTATAATTTTTTAGTTTGTAGTGCGGGGTTTTTATTTTCCTGAACTTTAGAAATAACCAGCCCTTTATCTAAAACAGGTTAAGAGTAGGGCATTTTTTATTTTTCTTTGTGAAACATCTGTTGGAAGTGTGGAATTTCATATATGGTTTTTTAAAAGTGATCATAAAAGTATTTCAGCTCAGATAAATTTTATTCATATAACGCCATATCATTACAGATATTATCTCAGGGTACTTTTCATATAGAGCAGCTCTACCAGACCAGACTCTTTATAGTTACTATTTACAGAGACGCAAAATTTCCCCCATGAGCAGCACTTGGTGACAGTGGCAATGAAAAACAGCATCAACGAAAAACTCCCTTTAACAGGGAGTTTTTACAGCCCCAACCCCCTGGGTTGCAAAAGAGAAAGGGAGGGAGAGAGCGTGAGACAAGGGGGGGGGTGCAGGAGAGAGGAGAGAGAGCATGGCACAATAATAGGACTAATAGCTATATATACTATAGTTATAATAGCAGTGCTAATAATATTACTAAAAGGAATAAATAAAATGATAACAGTAGTAATCATAATAATAAAAGCAGTTGGTGTTGATCAGGCTCATGGGGCAGTGGGTGGTTTACAACCATGGATGTAGACTCAGGTGCATCAGAGGAAAAAAACCTGCAGAAAGCGACAGGAAGGGAGAGAGATGAAAACATGTGGATTGAAAGTAGGCTTTTAAAGAAGAGGTTCAATTACAGCTATCTTAAAGGACTATGGTACATAGCCTGATAATAATTACAGATTGATTATGTCTAATAGAGAAGTTCTAACTAAGAGTAGAATTTCCTTAAGCAGCCTGGTTGGGGTGGGGTCTAAGAGACAGGTTGATCTCTCTTATGAAGAGATCATTGAAGTTAGTTGGCGAAGGTCAATAGAAGATAAACTGCCTAAGTATATATTGGGTTTTACGGCTGTTTCTAATGTTCCTGTGTTTGAGTACAAATCAGTGCCAGTGGAGGGCAGGAGGAGGTGAATTTGTCTTTAATAGTTAGAATTTTATCATAGAAAAAGCCCATAAAATCATTGCAATTGAGAGCTATGTATCAATCGAGCTGTGACTCCGTCAGCCTGGCTACAGTGTTGAAAAGGAACCCTGGGTTATTTTTATTTTCCTCTATTGAAGATGAGTAATGGGCGGCTCTGGCAATGCTGAGGAACTTCTCGTAATTTTTAAGACTGTCATGTCAGGCTAAGTGGGATTGTTATTGGTGACTCTGTAACTCCGTGACTCTTTAACTCTGTTATTTGGCGATTTGGTTACTTGACGGCTATGACTGATTTTTTTTACTGTAATTTGGTGGCTCTGTTACTTAGCGACTCTGTTACTTTCTGACTTGGCCACTCATTGATTCTGTCACTCAGTGATTCAGTTACTCGGTGACTGACAATAATTGCGACTCATTTTCAATTTGACCCTCTGTTACTGATACCATTACTCATTGATTCTGTTACAGTGTAAGAGTGTTACTCTGTGACCGTGTAACTCAGAGGCCCTGTAACTCCATTACTTTGTGACTTTGTTACTGTTACTCGGTGACTATGGCACTGCTACTTTGTGAGTCAGGTACTCAGTGACTTTTGCTTTGTTGCTCTGACTCTGTTACTGAAACTTCATACTTACGCCATAGGTACCTCTTATGGACTAGATGATCTGATTACATTTTCACACACCTTTATACGTACATTTTTATTTTAATGAGATGAAATAGATTGCTTTAACTCTTTAACTCTAACACTTTAAGCTAACAGGTTTGAACTGATACCAGATATGTAGTATGCAAAAACAAACATTTTGGTGTGAAAACTCTTTAGCAATTAACTGGCTAAAATAGGCAGGAAATTGTTTTGCTTGGTTTAATATGAGCTTCTATTTTAGAATATAAAATATGCAATGTGGTACTGTTAAGAGTGCATTGATATAATCCCTCAATAGTCATTGCAGGTTTATCCCAAACTGATGTAAATGATAGTCTCACTACCTCCTTCAGATTGTCAGACGTCTCATCCTCAGTTCCATTGTGCAGAGTGAGAGCAACTACCTGTATTCTCTCAAGAGAATTCTTCGGGTAAGTCACATTTGTTCTCAGATAACAGGTCAACCACTGCAGTCAGAAGGTAGAAATGGAGCTGGTCCAGCTTTCTCAAGAAAGTGTTAACTGTTTATATGGAGACTTTTTTGGAATTTAGTCCACAATTTAGTGTGGAAAAGATTGTAAGCTAGTGACCAGAACAACAGCAGATCATGAATGATAAAGGTGCTATTCTGGGGTTCATCTTTGTGATTTATTGTGAGTCTTGGCTTTAAATCTTCAATTAGCTCTTAGCTCTTGAGAAAAGACAAGGCACATTGAAGTGCATAATTTAATCTGGAGCATGCAATTCACTGCACTACCCTACTCAAAATATGGCAAGAAAAGAAGGAAAGAGAGATGCCATTTTTATCCTGCTGAAAGAAACAACCACAGTTCTACAGTATGCCAAGCTGACTTTTCTTTGTCAGGAGTACCAGAAGCCTATGCTGGAGCCACAGAACTGGATCCTTAACCCCAAGAAGGTGCATCAGATCTTTTACCGTCTGCAGGAGATCCATCAGTGTCACTCAATGTTCCAGATTGCCCTTGCATCCCGTGTGGCTGAGTGGGATCAGAGTGAGAAGATTGGAGACCTGTTTGTTGCCTCTGTCAGTCACACAAACAATTTCTTTATTTCTGTATTTAATTGATTCATACTTCATTTCTGTCCCTCTGTCTTTTTCTTCCCTCTGAGTGGAGGTGTCCAACAGATCACTGGTGTTGTCTTTTATGAAGTCTTTCAAACCCCACAAACCCTATTATGTAACATACCCTTTCTGTTATGAATTTGAAATCTCCAGTTCGAAGGAGATCTAATACTCATGACATTACTATGACATCATCAGGATTAATCTCTCACACATGACAGAGCTCCTACAGAGGGATGTTCCACAAAACAGGGATAAGAGATGAGGCAGGAATTTTTCAGATATCCTGGCTGAATTTAGCCATGACTTGGTTTCAAGAAAGCTTGGCGCATAAGTTACCATAGAGATTTATTCTGTGAAGCTAGCCTGGACCTGGACCAGGCTAAAAGGTTCGGTTAATCTGTTTGAGTTTAGGGCAACGCCAGTTGGCTCTGTCTGATGCATGTCATAGTTCCTTTTAACGGGGCAACGCCCACTGGCTGAGTTTAGAAAACAGGTCAGTAGAAATGACTTGGTTTTCAATTTAATTCACGTTTTTACTGTCATCTACAGTTTCATCCAACTTTTATGGCACTATGTGTTCAAAGCATGGCTCTTCTTACCTCTGCAACCATTGCCACATGTAAACAAAACTACCTTACACCACACAGCTTATGTAGCAAGTAGTTAACTAATAAGAATAATGACTTAATGGTATATTAATATATGGCTGATATTGTCAATTATACCATAAGAACCCATGGTGACACAGGTTTCACAAACCCAAATGGTGGTGAATTAAAGGTCTATTTAATTTTTTTTCAATTTTTCCCATTATTTTCTTTTAAGGAAACTTGAGACTGGATGTATCAGAATGTATTAAATTATGTACACCTGGCTTGACACAGTCACACCTAATCATTCAAGCTTGGCCTTTGTGAAATGTAAATAGCCAGGATGCACTGACCAGCCTATGTCAAGTCTCGCTTTTTACATCATCCGGATTTCTTAATCTTACTTTTGTGAAACAGCCCTCAATCAATCAATGTTTTTCCTAGGTTCTAAGAATGACAAGTGAGTTTACCGGTCTTCATGTTTAAAATCATTACTTTGAGAACCTTGAAAAAATATGCAAGTATTTTGATGACAAAAGATCTATAACCAAAAAATTAATTTGAGCACTACTCAGTGTTCAGGACAACCCTTGAAATTATACAGATTAACACTTGGACGATGTCATTTTTAACAGCCAGATGGGACCATTCATTTTATTGGCAGTTTTTAATGTATAATGTTAGAATAATTTTAGCAATTTTAGTAGAATTAATTCAAAAGTACCTACTAGCTAGATATTATAGTGGCCATGTGTGATTTGTCTTAAACTCTATTTTTAGATATATTTTCTTAACTTAAAATTAGGATTTTATAATTTCATCTATTCCATTTTTAAGAAAAAAATTAACAAAGAAAATTATTAGACTCATTATATTAAAAATGTTTATGAATGAGACCCACTGTCACTTTATTATTAAGAAACTATAAATCTAGTGAGCCTGATATGGGATGGTTGTGTTTACTGTGCTTTGATCAAAATAATGATTTGTTTGTACATATGTCCTCTTGCAGCTTGCTAATCAAAAGTTGTTGACTAGTGACCTCTTGCAATCTCAAGTATTCACCAAACCAGCTAGAGAAAATGAACACACTCAGAAACCAAAACTCTCAAATCTTTTATCATCTGTATACTTTTATATTGAAAAAGAATCTCACATAGACACGTCATTTTGTTGTATTGATGTCGAGTGAAGTTAAATTCACTTAGCCCTTCAAACCAGCAGAGCATTGAGCTGCATTACAAACATGAATTCATTGCTGCATGACACAGAGCTTCTCTATGTACATGAAAAAGGCCCTTAAATACATTGACCTTGTTCAACAAAGTAAATGTCACCAAGTGCAACTGAATGGATTTGGTCTTTTAATATGTCTGATTATAAAAACCTAGGACTCCCAGTGTTTTTATGGCAGCCAAATTTACTCAGATTAGAACTAGAAGTCTTGTGCATCATTTTCTACACCTATCCCTAAACGAGAGCTTTACATATTTGTTATCTTGGGACACTTTGGCATCCACCAGGTCCACCAGTTGGTCAGTTGGGTAAAGAGAAAGAAATAGGGGCAAAAATGGCTTCCTTTTTACTTCCAGACAAAATCTTTAAGAAACCTATTATTGATTTCCTGCAGAAGTTGTGTGAAATCAGCGTGCACAAGAAGAATCTGTGTACCATATTGCTGGTAGCTGGTGATGCGGTACACAGATTCTGGTATTATTTTTCAACCCCAAATTCCTGATGTTATACTCTCGCATCCAGTTTTCAAAGTCCATGGTGCTGAACGTGTACAGCGACTACATCAACAATTTCACCAATGCCATGGCACTTATCAAGAAGGCCTGCATGTCTAAACCTGCTTTCCTGGACTTTCTTAAGGTACTCACACTTTTAATCCTTCTGAAACCATTTAGCCCAGTGTTTATTCTCTTTTGAGCTTTTGAAAAAAAAAAAAACAGCTAAACCCTCTTTGCACTGGACAGGATTAAGTTAAATTTTAATGTTGATTTTCTGATTGAATTGAATAGCATTTAACACTGTGACATAACTATAAGATTAGACAAGGCTTGAAACATCCACATTTCTATGGGTCTTGCGACAGTGCAGTGAGACACAAGTGTATAAATCTCATCTTTACAGCATCAGAAGTCTGACCACTGTAACAAGTCTCTCACTCACTTTTCCTGCTTCCCTTTCTCTACTATCCAGTCTGATTAAGTAAGAAATGCAAATCAAAACAAAAAAATCAAAAAAAGAAAGAGAACTATTAAGTGTAGGTGTATATTGTTTTAATGTCAGTAGTACTGAGGGGAAACAAACGAGTCAGCCTCATTTGCATTAGCACGACAGTGTGAAATAGTACCAGTACGTACCATGATGTTTTGATGTTAATCACTCCACACTGACAAATTCTTCCAAAAATTGTTGCTGCTACCACAGTCTAAACTATATGTGCTGTTTGTCAGCTCATTTGTCAGAGGGTTTTGCACTGGCCATTTGGCTTACAAAAATAGGTGCAAATTTACTGTATTTGGTGTAATATTTTACAATAACGACCTAAAATTACTGTATTTTACTGTAGATAATATGGTAATTTACTGTATAAACAGCAGAAACCCTTTAGTGTTTGAAAATCGCTGGCAGCACAGAGCTATCCCCCCTCACAATATATTTAAATGTTGCTTTTGGTTGAAAGCTCCATTTGAATAGCGAACAGAGAATAACTCATGTCCAAAACTTCCACAACAGACAGGAAAGACTGTATACAATATACTTGGGCAAACTATACAGAATTTTATAGGAAACCATAAGGGAAGCTGTGGCACAGGATTTTCTTGATGAGAGTATTCAGCTGATAAATGACTTAAATGATACTACATTTTCAAACACAAATTGCAGCTATAGGTACTTTACAAATTACAATAACCGCAGATAATTTAACTGTTAAAATGTTTCAATAGACATAAAAAGAGAAATCAAAGATTTAAAAATATAAGTTAATACCTGACCAAAGGATTTGAATACTTTTGTACATGAGAGAATTCAGGTTTTGATTTTGAATCAATTTGCAAAAATAAAAATATTTTTACACTTTGTCATTATGGGTTATTGAGTGTAAATTACTGGACAAAAATGAATTTTTGTATACATTTAAAATTAAATTTACAACACAAAGTGTGGAAAAAAGTGAAGGGGTTTGAATACTTTCTGAAGTGATTGTACACTACTGCTCAATACAATTAATGAAATAAGATGATATGATATTGATAATTATTGTTTTCCTTTATTTTTTATCCTAACTTATTTTTTTAAGCATTTGCTTTTTTTACTTTCTCAATCTAAATATTTTAAAATGAGATAATTTAAACATTTACATAGTTAAATTATCCTTAAGTCTTTAAATTAGCAATTTTATCCATTTAAAATTAAATCTATAACAAAATTAAGGGTCCCGAATACTTTCTGAAGAACTGTACATAATAATGAAATGGCAAGGGCAAAGTTATGGGTTGAGCACAATTAGCCCCTTAAAAATTTAACTTCATTTTGGGTAACAGTAACAAATTGTAATAGTAAAAAAATTAAAATAGCAATTCCAATAGGATCCTCGCACCGGCCAGTGCTCAGGCACTAAATATTTGTCTTTAATATTTCACAAAAGCGATGGAAATTGATATAGTTCAATTCCATTTTTTATTATATATATTTTATAATAATACATATAACAGAGGTTATCTCAGGACCCTTTTCATATAGAGCAGGTCTAGACCATACTTATTACTTACAGAGAACCAACATTCCCTCATGAGCAACCACTTGGTGAGAGCGGCAAAAACTACCTTTTAACAGGTATAAATGTAAGCAGACCCTGGCTCAAGAGTGGGTGGTCATCTGCCTCGACTGGCTGGGGTGAGAGTGAAAGAGAGAGCGAGAGACAATTAGAGAAGGGGAGGAGCAGTAGGGAGGAGGGGCAATAGGGAGGAGAAAGAGCATAGCACAATACAGATACCATGTAAAGATTAATGATAATAATGGAACTAATAATAAAGCTAATAGTCATAACCAATGGGGCTAATGTTATTACTAATAAGACTAAATAAAAGAGTAATAGTCATAATCATAATAATTAAGACAGTGAATATCAAGCAGGATTTATGTGAGCAGTAGATGGTCTGCAGTCATGGATCCAGATGCTGCGCTATCAGAGCCAGAAAAACCTGCAAAATGCGACAGGAGGGGAGAGGAGAGAGACAAGAATGCATTAAACTACAGGGGAGAGAAGAACAGCTATTAACAAGCACTTTGAGATATTAATACAGCACAGAGAGAAAGGAGGAGACGGCAGAGAGAGGAGCTCGGTGCATCACAGGAAGTCCCCGGCAGTCTAGGCCTATAGAAGCATAACGGAGGATGGTTCAGGCTGAGCCTGAGCCAGCCCTAACTGCAAGCTTACACTTGTTGTTACACTTGACAATCCACATCCACATCACTTGACAATCCACATCCACATCCAAAGGACACAATGTCTTCACTTTCACTTAAGCTACTTTCTATTGAAGGAATACTGAAAAGTACGGTGTCATTTGTGGAAACCAACTCACCTATACTCGGCCCCCCAACCTCAATGGGCAAGGGCCATCCCTCCTCACACTAATTCAACCCCTCTCCACATGGTTATTATTTGAACATTTGTTACATTTTCAAAGCAGAATAGTAACCAAATCTACTTTCCATGTGACTTTCAGAAGAAGCAAGCATCAAGTCCAGATCGAATCACTCTGTATGGCCTTATGGTCAAACCTATCCAACGTTTTCCTCAGTTCATTCTGCTGCTCCAGGTGAGTGACACACCAGTGAGGACAATTAACACAGATCACAAGTCAACATGTCTCTCTGATATATCATCTGCAGTTGTATGCTCATTCTCATGAACTGCATGCAGCTAGTTTTAGATTACAGTTTCAAAAAAAATGGAGAACAAAAGATGACCTCCAGTTGATGTGATTATATTTAAATTCCGTTATAATCTGGTGAACATGATTTTGGTGGCATGGCTTTTTGACACCTTTCACCCAGACCTGTAGGATGTGCTGAAACATTGGTACATTTTGTTTAAAAAAATTAAGCATTTTTACTTATAAAATACATATAATCACTGTATTAATGGATATTTCCACATCAAGCAGGTCTTTCAGTCATCGAAAATGTATAATACTATAGCTGTGCTGCTTATGAAGCTTGTTGGTATTTTCAAACGACGA
The DNA here is from genome assembly GCA_016859345.1 of Istiophorus platypterus. Lineage (NCBI taxonomy): Eukaryota > Metazoa > Chordata > Actinopteri > Istiophoriformes > Istiophoridae > Istiophorus > Istiophorus platypterus. The sequence continues at coordinate 536,476 of CM029111.1, forward strand.
AGTCTAAAGAAAGGGGCAGTATGTAATTTGTGTTTTGCCACCGAAACCAAGTACCTCAGCTGGAATGTTTGGTTTCATTTCAGGGTCCTGAATTGTTGCTCTGAAACTTTGAGTTGGAGTTTCTAACAAGAGGAAGTGAAAGTCACTGATTGTGGGTACTGGATGGAAAGAATGGCAAAAAATCTTCCCCCTCAGCACCTACTATTACAAAACAAGCATACAAACACAATACTACATATGATCGTTCTTTTATCCTGCCCTCCTTAAAAGTGACAGAGGAGAAAAAATGGGAAGTTGTTGTTTGTATTTGATACAACTTTTCTGGTTTATTCATATATAATTAACTGATTTGTCATGTGACGTGGGGGATTGTTTTTGCTAAATAATATCTTTATGGTCATTGATATTTCACTGGCACTTTTTGTATTCCACTGTGGAAGGAATGTGAAAGGAACTGATACCCCATTCCTTCCACTCTCTTCACATTATTATGCTCCCCTTCACCTTCAAGTAAGTTAACTCTCTTCGTTTTAGGATATGCTGAAGAACACTCCAAAGTCCCATGCAGACCGGTTGCCCCTCCAGCTGGCTCTCACTGAGCTGGAGACGCTGGCCGAGAAACTAAATGAACAGAAACGTCTGGCTGATCAGGAGGCTGAGATTCAGGAGTTGGCACGCTGCATGGGGGACCGCAACTTCAACAAGGTGAAGCAGGATGCACTATAACACAAACACAAGCTATGTATTAAACTTACAAGTTAGTGTTTAGAACACTGAGAGTATAATAGTGTTTTGATTCATAAATCACAAGACCAATCCTAATATTCACCCTTTCCTCTAAGTATCAGGAGAAAGTAAATGGAGTGCCCTAAATTAAAAGGGCTCATCTCTAAATTGTAAATTTATAGATGAATAAATTTGCACTACTCTTTGGTTCAGTTCAACTATTTAGGCTTGATAATGGTTCCAGATGATAGGTGATGGAAAGTCATCATAATCCCCAGAAATCAACACCTGCGACCCTAATAATATCCAACTGCCACCTTGTGTTGGAGTAGAAGCCACAGAGGCCATGCTTTTCAAAGCTTTTGACATCTAAACTTGCTAGCTACAATCACTACCTATCCTTTAACTTCATGATCTATGAATGGACAAGATAAAGCTTGCAGGCAAATTGTACAAATTATAATTGTTTTTTTTAGCAGTGCTGCCCTTCAGCAAAAAATCTGCCAGTTTTCATTCCACACCAGCTCTATATGAGCTAATTTACAAACCTATTACTTTGAATGAGAGTGTGGGAAAGGTATCCGCTTTAATCACCGAAGTGCTTTGTGTTTCCAGCTGCTGAAATCAGAACAAAGGCAGATGATTCAATGTGAACTACTGACTGAAATTGTTTATGGTGATAACGGTCAAGTCTTCAAGTCAAAGGAGCGAAAGGTCTTGCTGCTCAATGACACCCTGATCTGTGCCAATATGAACCTGAAGTAAGTGGGTCCTAGAGCTTGAAGGAGGTCTAGAATTTAAGAATTTTCAAATCTCTCATGTTATCTTCATTGTTTCACAGACTGTAGTTTTTAAATCACTGTGTATTTTGGGCCATATTGATAATTTGAAGGAACAGTCAAACCTTTTTTTTGTCCTTTACTAAGGTAGGTCAACTACTGTATATGGATAGTCAACCTTAGCACAAAGACTGAATGCGGGAAGTAACTGTTAGCCTTGCTTTGTCATGTTAAAATTCTTTTGCTAAACTCCAAAGCTGTATAATTTACATTTATGTTTTTCTGCTAAGTAAGAAATAAATGTAGAAATGAGGACTCTCTGTTTTTCAAGCAGTTAGCTTACAGTTCTGTTATACCCCGCAGCTTATTTGTTGAATGGAAATTGCTCAGACATGTGCTCTCAAGGTCAAGAGAATCTTCATGCTCAAGCATTAGATCTAATTCTTGTGCAACAAACTAGGTGCTCACAAAGTTACAAGATTTCAGCTTTGTTGAAACACAGAAAAAACCCTAAGAAATATTAAAAGGATTGGGGGTCAGTCAGGATGGGATGATTTCCTCTGTGATTTAAGGTAAAGAGCCAACTGGATTTTAACTCAGACTTCTTGCACAAAGTAACTGCTATGTTGTAAACATTTATAATGTTTGTCCGCCAGAGGTCCCCCTGACATCAGCAGCCTGGTTCCTGTTGGTCCAAAGTACACAGTGAAGTGGTGTGTCCCTCTGCTGCAGACTCAGGTGGTGGAGGTGGGACAGGACAGTCTGAAAAGCAGGGACAGTGTCATCATAGCCAGATGCCGTAGCCCCAGCACCACTGGTACATCCACAGCTCAACAGCCTTTCATCACCCACAACATACACTGGCATACAGAGCTTAGCAAAACAACAAATGCAGATAAACAATCATATGTACAAGTAAGGGAAATAGGTGATATTATTCTGATCTTTGCTGTTTTGAACGTAGCAATAATTCTCTATGCTAATTCTCTTCCACACAGCGGGTGCAGTAGAAATCCAGCTAAAATTAACATAAAATTTCAAACTGTTTTTTTCAAATCATGCTCCTGGCCACATGTCTTCTCCTCTTTTCTAATAATGATGGCTGTGCTGATGAGTTGGTGTTGAACTAAGTGTTAAACAGTTGCTATAAGTTCAACAGAATTATATTTGGTTCTCTTGCTGGCTGACACTCTCATCTCATCTTATGAGGGTCTAAAAAAAACAAACATTGATATTAAATAGAAAAACTGAGCAAATAATGAACGAAAGCATGCAGTATTATTTGTGTCTGTTCATTGCCTTAAGATCTGAAATCTCAAAAAAAACCAAAAACAAAACATGGATAATGTAGTCAAATCATCAAACTCAAACTAAAAAAAGGTCAGTACTGACTCTGTATGCTCTATAGAATGATGTCCAACATCATATTAGCAAAAAAAATTATTTGCTGCATCAATTAACAAATAATCAAATTTGCAGTTGATGTGGTTTTCTATAACACTCATTCGATTAATTGACTAATAGTTTTGGTACTAATTCTCATTTGTACTTGTAACTGATCATAAAATCTACCATCTAACCTCTGTAGCACAGTGAAGGTTTCCATTTAGTTTCAGCTTCTTCCATCCCACCCTGTTCACACCATTGAATCAATGAATAGATAAATTCAGATTATACTTGTGTCACAATGATATTAATTTGGCAGTGATTAAAAGGATTCCTTGTTAAGTGTATGATGTTTGGGTGTAAAACAGATGGCTGAATGTGACTCTGTGTGTTTCAGGTAAAGTGTTCCTGGGTCCTCCCAGACTATACAAGGATCTGGAAGAACTGCAGCATGACCTGGCTGTGGTGGAGGAGGTCTCACTGTTGGTTGGAACACTCCATGGAACCTACCAGGTAACAAGACTCATTGTTTTATGTTAACTTTGTATAGAGGGTATCTGTTCCAATTACAGTGCTTTGCCTGCATTCACATTATATGAGGCTAACAGAATTTTTGAGTAACAAAATCATGCTTGATCAGGCTTTTGTTGCTTCTTTTCTACAGCATCCTCTCTGAAGTCTCACAGTAGCCAAATCACTCTACCTCTTAAAACACATTTTTTTTCTATATTTTGTGGTCATACTCTTGCTTTATTGATGTTGCTGGATGTTTTCTGGTCTGTCTCCTTCTCATCCCCTTTTCTCTTTTCTTCCTACTGCAAATTATAAACGGAGTGCACTTATATAGTGCTTTTCTAATCTTACCAACCACTCCAGGCGCTTTTACACTACTTTCATATTCACCAATTCACTCAATTAAATTCAACTTCAATTTTTTATACATTCATAAAGTGCTTTTTTTTCTATACATGGAACGCTTTCTATACACATACACACTCACACACCAATGATACATTTGGGGCCATTTTGGGTTCAGTATCTTGCCCACAGATACTTCGACATGCAGACTGGAGGAGCCGGGGATCAAACTGCCAACCTGTCTCTTAGTATTTTAGGACATATAGAAATACACTTAAAATTATTAAAAAGACATGTCCTCCTTCTCCCTCGTAGAAATATCTATACCCAGTTAATATGTAAATAGTGTTGGTTCTTGTTCATTAAATTAAGTGACTTATTTGAAAACAAAAAAGAAACTAAAACTAAACCAATTTTTTTTTTTTTAATAATTTGTGTCAGAAAGGGAAAATAACTGTTTTCCTGTTTTCATCTTAAAATCTTAAAAATGAGAAATAAAATAAACCTCAATACACTCAGTAGTCACAGACTTCCTAAACCCTAAACCCTCAAATGTGGTCAGAATAGCTTTAAGAGCTTGATGATGCTTTATTTTGAAGATTGTAGTTTTTCATCAAATGGTGTTCTCACAGTGGTGCGATGAATTTCAATGTTTTGCCAAAAAACAGGCAGTTGTTGGTATTCAAATATACCCTGTTAAGTCTCTCCTAAACTTAACATTTTGGATAAGAGTCCCAGCTTGAAGATATCTACATGCCATTATTCACACATAACTACAGTGCCACCCACCTGCAATGGGAAATGACATGTTACACTTTCATGTACTTCTCCTTGCAGGTTGGTCAAATGCATTTCTTATTAGGTCATGATGACGTTATATAGTGAAACTCGTCAGGTCTAAAGGCAAAAGACAGGGGGTCAAGCCCCTATTAAGATGTATCTGTGCCAGTCCCTGCCTTAATACATGATACTAATATGCAACTGATGGACACAGAAAGTGTTGTTTAACTCAATGGTTTTGTGTCCGACAATCATGCAAAATGAGAGTGTACCACTCCCCCATGGGCTCAGAGTGCAAGGGCCTGTTCAATGTTGCCTGCAGCTCTAATTCTATTTGTGAGACCAATAGTTCTTCATTACCAGAACCACAGTACTACTCATCTTCATCCTCACCTTCATCAAGGGTATAATGAAATGTCACTATTTTACATATAGCCCACACAGAGGTTACATACAAGCAATAACTCATCACCCTCAAAAAAAATGTGTGATGTGTAATTTTTTTTAACCATGAAGTTGATGCCTCCTCAGGTTACATCAATTGTGTGTTCAATATCACAGTTCAAACTGTAACCTGTAACTATTGTAAATTTTCTTGTCAATTCTGACATGATTATTACACAGGCAACAGGTCGTGTATCAACACTAATGAACCAGATAGTAAAAATGAATATCTGTTATAAACAAATCTCGGAAATTATTAAACTGTCTGATTATAGTCTTCTTTATGGCTCTGTGCACTCTTGCAAGGTGCGGTGATCACTTTTGTGCACATGTACAAAGACAAAGTAAGAAAAATCTAAAAAGCAGTTAAGCAAAACTGAATCTTCCCTTTGGTTTTTTGTTAATTAGAATTCCGACTTTTAGAAAACAGGGAAACAATAATTTATCGTTTCTGTTGTCCATGAAAAAAAAATCCAAAATTATTTTTTTGTTTTCTAATTTTGAGCAATTGAAAGAATGGATCTTACATGGATAATTCTTCAATTGAAAAAATCTATTTCAGTGCAATGTCATGACTGGCTTACAAACTAGCTGTAGTGTCCCAAAGTAATGCTCATATGTCCAGGTGTTAAACTGAGATCTAAGGTAAGCACACTGAAACCTTTAACCCTAACCCAGATGAATACGAACACAAACTCTTGACATCCATTGTTCTGCAATGTTAAGCTCAAAAATCTCATTAAAAGAAGAAGAAAAGTGCATTTTCATGTGGATAGGTATTTTAAGTTGCTTGCTTTTTACCTGATGATACACACATTGAAATTATGTCAGTTTGTAAGTATGAAAATACATAAATTGGTATTTTCAGACTGACTCTGAAACTGCTTTGAAAGAGTTTTATTCTCAATATCATTTCTGTAAGCTAAAACAACATTGCACTCACCAATTGTTTTGACCAGATGATCCATTGGGCTGAAAACAAACCAACAGATTATCCAAATTATCTAAATATTTTATTCTTAGGAAAACCTAAAAGTGAGCAGGCATGAAATACCACTCACCCCTAATTCTACAGTTCACTACAGGAATTACAGTGGATCAAAGTTTAAGCAGGGAGTGGGTTTGTAAATTGATGAACGTACAAAATATTTGCATTTTGGGTTTTATTGTGAATATCTTGGCACAGACACTTCTCATCTTAAAGTCATGAGAGACATCTAGTTATCACTTTATCACTTGATACTGCTCTTCAGTCCATCCTTGTTTGTCTGGATCTGAGCACAGCCTCGGATAAAACTGATTGGGGGGGGGGTCCTGAGTTGGTTTTGCTTACTCTAGGACAGCCACAAATGGTATGCAACGAAAAACTCCCTTTTAACAGGTAGAAATGTTGAACAGATCCCGGCTCGTGGTGGGCGGCCATCTGCCTCGACCGGGTGGGTTGAGAGTGAGAAAGAGAGAGAGAGAGAGAGAGAGAGAGAGAGAGAGACAGGGGAGGGGGCAGGAGGGAAGAGAGAGAGCATTGCACAATAATGGGACTAATTGCTATGTATACTATAGTTATACTAACAGGGCTAATAATATTATTAATAGGACTAAATGAAATGGTAACATTAGCAATCATAATTAAAGCAGTTGGTGTTGATCAGGCTCATGGGGCAGTAGATGGTCTGCAACCATAGATCCAGACTCTGTAGCATCAGAGGCAAAAAAACCTGCAGAAAGCGACAGGATGAGAGGGGAGAGAGACGAGAAAACAGAAAACTACGGGAGAGAGGAAGGACAGTTAGTAATGAGCATTTTTGAGGTGTTAATGGGTGGGTGGTGGAAAGGGAAGCTTGGTGCATCATGGGAAGTCCCCCGGCAGTCTAGGTCTATAGCAGCATAGTAAAGGGATGGCTCGAGCTAATGTTGAGCCAGTTCTAGCAATAAGCTATATCAGTAAGGGAGGATTTAAGCCTACTGTTAAATGTGGAGAAGGTGTCTGCCTCCCGGATCCAAACTGGTAGATGGTTCCACAGCAGAGAAGCCTGATAACTGAAAGCTCTGCCCCCCATTTTGCTTTTGGAAACTCTAGGAACCACTAGTAGTCCTGCATTCTGGGAACAAAATGTTCTATTGGCATAAGATACTATAAGCTCTTTAAGATAGGATGGTGACTGGCCATTAAGCACTTTATAGGTGAGGAGGAGGATTTTCAGTTGTATTCTGGATTTCACAATACTCTTGCAGCAGCATTCTGAATCAGCTGGAGACTATTTAATGTTTTATTGGGACATCCTCAAAATAAGGAGCTGCAATTATAAAGCCTAGAAGTGATGAAAGCATTTACTAGTTTTTCTGTGTCATTTTGAGAAAGAATAAGCCTGATTTTTTGCAATATTACGTAGGTGAAAAAAGGCAGTCCTTGAAGTTTGTTTTATGTGGGAGTTAAAGGCCATATTCTGATCGAAGACAACTCCAAGATTCCTAGCGGTGGTGCTAGAGGCCAGAGAAATGCCATCTAGAGTAAGTATATCATTAGATGATGTGTTTCTGAAGTGTCGTGGGCCAAGCACAATAACTTCAGTTCTATTGGAGTTCAATAGTCGGAAGTTCCTGGTTATCTTTATATCCCCAAGACATGCTTGAAGTTTAGCTAAATGATGGGTTTCATCAGTCTTCATTGACAGGCACAATTGTGTATCATCTGCATAACAATGGAAATTTATGTGTTTCCTGATAATATTGCTTAAGGGAAGCAAATATATGTTGAACAGAACTGGTTGTAGCACAGAACCTTCTGGAACTCTGTGACTAACTTTTGAGTATATGGAGGATTCATTGTTAATGTGCACAAATTGAAATTGATCTGATAAATAGGACTTAAACCAGCAAAGAGCAAGTCCTTTGATGTCAATAAAATGTTCCAGTCTCTGTAATAGAATTTGATGGTCATTAGTGTCAAATGTGGCATAGGCCGAAACTTTTGATATTTTTTTTCTTTCCTACTAATTGGCAATTTTCCTTCATTTCTCCTCTTATGACTCTGTCAGAATCTGAACACCACAGTGTCTAAAGACTGGTGTCTGGCTCTGCAGAGACTCATACATCTGAAGGAGGAGCAGATCCAGAATGCCAACAAGTGCCGCCTGCGTCTGTCTATACCGGGCAAACCTGACAAGTGAGTGTCAGGAAGCTCATATAAGACAGGCTCAGAGCAGGGAAACTGAAGTTCAGGTGTAATCAAGTTATACCTGGCTAAAGTGTTTAGTCTTGGATATAAGTAATATATATAATATATTTATGTGTTTTTTAATATACGTGTTTTCACATACACTATACTATGACTCCTAGGTCTGGACATCCAGTGAGCATCGGGGTGGTCTTCAGCACTCCCAGCCCTCTCAGCAAAATCTCCTGGGTGAACCGGCTTCACCTTGCCAAAATAGCTCAGAGTAAGTTAGGCACTGTGTAGCACAAAACTTTATTGAATTTCCAGCCAGGAAATTGGCAGGAATTTTTCATGTTGAATTAATCATTTTTGTAGCTGAAATGAGTAAAAAGTTGGTCTTGGTATTGTTTTTGTGTGGGTACTATGGTGCATACCCACATGTAATGTCACCTCATTTACACAGCAAGGCTAATTATAAGCTCTGGATAAAATCAGTAGACTGATCTATATGTGCTGTGTAAAGATGTTAAGAAATAAATCACATTTTAGGCGGGAAACTGAAAAATAGGTTTATAGACTGCCATTGAATCAAGGTACTAAATTACAACATTTACTCTAGGTTCTACAGTTAATGATTTGATGGACAAAATTATGATGCTTGTTTTTATAGTTTTTAAAATTTAAAATGTCAGTATATCTTAGCCACATTTCCTTAATAACCATTTAAGTTATCCTTATCAAAAACTTTATGTTCTTGTTTTAAAAAAAATGAGATTATTTTCAGCTGATGTATCATTATCTGAGTTATTAAAGCCCTCAAATAAATCATTCCAAGATTGATCTCAAACTATTGCATTATAATCCCTGCTGTTGGTTGAGACCTGTGACTGTCAAAAAAAAAACAAAACAACCCAACAGTGTCTTTGGTTTAGGGACTCCCCTGATCTTTGGCCTGTGCTCTGAAGGCCCGTTCAGTGATCATACTATGGTCCAGGGGTACTGTAATGATGCTGAAAATAGAAGAATTGTAGCAAATCAATCAGGTGTTGTATTTCTTGTAAAGATAAAACACAATTTTAATTTGACTTTGTTTTTCGTGGTAGAGCGCACACTGCAAACTTGTGAGTGAATTTGTTTCTAATAGGTAGGGGTCTGTGTGTGTGTGTGTGTGTGTGTATGTGTGTGTGTGTGTGTGTGTGTCTTCATGTGGTTTGTCTGCTCAGGACAGGAAAACAATCCAGGATGGAAATGTGCTGAAGAAGGTGGGAAGACAAAAGTTCCATTTAGCTTTCCACTGCTGACCTGCAAACTACCTGTTTTCTCTACCAAAACACATACACTGAAGGTGAGAGCTTCTGCTGGTTATAGATAGAAATAATCCAAAAGAAGAACGTTGAGCCCTGTTGTGATTTTGACATTGGTTGGGTTTACAGTACATGAAGAGGCCACACAAGGTTTTCTGGTTGTGTATGACTCTCAAAATATGACTGTGAAGAACTAATATTTACATCAAAATGAGCCTGAAGGTAGAGAATGTGCCAGAATTTCACCATAAGTAGCAGAAAGCAACAAGAGGAGAGAAAAGAGAGACAAGAAAGCACAAAACTGCAGGAGAGAGGAAGGACAGTTAGTAATGAGCATATTTGAGATGTTTATGTACACAGGGAGAGAGGAGGAGGTGGTGGAAAGGGAAGCTCAGTGTATCATAGGAAGTCCCCCGGCAGTCTAGGCCCATAACAGCATAGTGAGGGGAGCTACTGCTGAGCCAGTTCTAACCATAAGCTATATCAGAGAGGAAGGATTTAAGCTGACTCTCAAACGTGGAGAGGGTGTCTGCCTCCCGGACCCAAACTGGTAGATGGTTCCACAGCAGAGGAGCTGAAAAGATTGAAAACTGAAAGCTCTGCCCCCTATTCTGCTTGTGGAGACTCTAGGAACCACTAGTAGACATGCATTCTGGGAGCGAAGTTTTCTACTGGGATAATAAGGTACTATGAGCTCTTTAAGATAGGATGGTGACTGGCCATTAAGCACTTTGTAGGTGAGGAGGAGGATTTTAAGTTGTATTCTGGATTTCACAGGGAGCCAATGCAGAGAAGCTAACATGGGAGAGATATTATCTCTCTTTTTGGTTCCTGTCAATACTCTTGCAGCAGCATTCTGAATCAGCTGGAGACTATTTAATGTTTTATTGGGACATCCTGATAATAAGGAGCTGCAATTATAAAGCCTAGAAGTGATGAAAGCATTTACTAGTTTTTCTGCATCATTTTGAGAAAGAATAAGCCTGATTTTTTGCAATATTACGTAGGTGAAAAAAGGCAGTCCTTGAAGTTTGTTTTATGTGGGAGTTAAAGGCCATATTCTGATCGAAGACAACTCCAAGATTCCTAGCGGTGGAGCTAGAGGCCAAAGCAATGCCATCTAGAGTAAGTATATCATTAGATAATGTGTTTCTGAAGTGTCGTGGGCCAAGCACAATAACTTCAGTTTTATCTGAGTTCAACAGTAGGAAGTTCCTGGTTATTGAGATCTTTATATTCCTAAGACATGCTTGAAGCTTAGTTAAATAATTGTTTTAATCAGGCTTCATTGACAGGTACAGTTGGGTATCGTCTGTATAACATTTGTTTCCTGATAAAACCGCCTAAGGGAAGCATACATATGGTGAATAGAACTGGTGGATAGAACTGGTCCAAGCACAGAACCTTCTGGAACTCCGTGACTAACTTTTGAATAGATGGAGGATTTATCATTAACGTGCACAAACTGAAATTGATCTGATAAATAGGACTTAAACCAACAAAGAGTAAGTCCTTTGATGCCAATAAAATGTTCCAGTCTCTGTAATAGAATTTGATGGTCAATAGTGTCAAATGCGGCATTAAGATCTAACAGAACAAGTACAGAGACAAGTCCTTTATCCGATGCAGTTAGACGATCATTCTTTACCTTTACCAGTGCTGTCTCTGTGCTATGATTCACTCTAAATCCTGACTGAAAATCCTCAAATAAACTATTATTATGTAAAATGTTGCACAGTGGTTGGTGACAGCTTTCTCAAGGATCTTAGAGAGAAAGGGAAGGTTGGATATGGGTCTATAGTTGGCTAAATAATCTGGGTCGAGGGAAGGCTTTTTAAGAAGAGGTGTTATTACAGCTATCTTAAAGGACTGCGGTACATAGCCTGATAATAAGGACAGACTGATTATGTCTAATAGAGAAGTGCTAACTAAGAGAAGAACTTCCTTAAGCAGCCTGGTTTGGATGGGGTCTAAAAGACAGCTTGATGGAGGTTTAGATGGAGGGATTATTGAGGTCAATTCAGGAAGGGTGATAGGAGATAAACTGTCTAAGTATATATGTTTGGTTTTACAGCTGTTTCTAATGATCCTGTGTTTGAGGACAAATTAGTGCCAGTTGAGGGCAAGAGGAGGTGAATTCTGTCTCTAATAGTTAGAATTTTGCTCATGTTATCATCACTAGTGAGAAAAATAGGAATATATGTATCAATCGAGCATGACTCTCAGTCAGCCTGGCTACAATGTTGAAAAGAAACCAAGGGTTGTTTTTATTTTCCTCTATTAAAGAGGAGTAATAGGCTGCTCTGGCAACACTGAGGGGCAACAGGGTCGAGTGTTGTTCTTAGTAAGTCCGAAGCTCTGTCAAAAAGGCGATCAATTTGGGAGGGGCTAAAATTAGCCTAGGAGTTCTCTGTTATACTGTGATATGGTAGTGAATTTAGTACTGATGGAATCACTTCTTTAAATTTAGCTACAGCACTATCAGATAGACATCCAATAGAGACATTTTTGTTTAATGGTGTGTAATCCACTAATAGAAGTTCAAAGGTTATTAAACAATGGTCTGAGAGAAGAGGATTCTGTGGAAAGATGATTAAGTGATCAATTTCTATGCCATAGGTAGGAACAAGGTCAAGGCTATGGTTAAAACAATGAGTGGGTTTATTTACCCATTGGGCAAAGCCAACTGAGTCTAAAAGTGAGATAAACGCCGTACTGAGGCTATCGTTATCAACATCCACATGAATATTGAAATCGCCTAGAATAATTATTTTGTCTGTACTAATGACTAAGGATGATAAAAACTCTGAGAATTCAGGTAGAAATTCAGAGTGTGATCCAGGAGCACGATTCACTATAACAAATAGAACAGGCTTTGAAGTTTTCCAGGTTGGGTGTGTTAAAAATCAGGCTTTCGAATGAGTCATGTCTGTTTTTAGGTTTCGGGTTTATTAATAGGCTTGAGTTGAAAATGAGGGCAAGTCCACCTCCCCAGCCAGTGTCTCTGGGAATATGAATATTATTATGACTGGAGGGATGGATTCATTTAAGCTAACAAATTCAGCAAGACACAGCCAGGTCTCAGTAAGAAAAAATACATCAATATGATTGGATATCAGATCATTAACTAATAATGTTTTGGATGGGAGTAATCTAATGTTTAAGAGTCCACATTTAATTCTCCTACTTTGCTGTGTTTCAGTATTGGTGGTCTTGATTTTTAATAGGTTATTCAGTACAGCTCCTCTTCTGCATGTTTTTGAGTTAATTCATTAAGGTGGTTGGGGGACAGACACAGTCTCTATGGGGCATTGAGTTGGTGACAGCAGTAATGGAGTCACAGAGAAATGTGTAAGACTACAACTATGCTTCCTGGTCTCAACTCTGGGTTGTCATAGTTTTGGTTTTTTAATAAACTTGTTCAGATTTTTAGAGATGAGAGCTGCTCCATCCATAGTGGGATGTAGTCATCTCTCCTAATCAGACCAGGTCTTCCCCAAAAAGTCCACTAATTGCCTATAAAGCCAATATGGTTTGCTGGACACCACCTCGACAGCCAGCGATGGAATGATGACATTCGGCTGTACATATTGTCACTGGCCAAATTCAGCAGGGGCCCAGAGAAAACAAAGGTGTCTGACATTGTCTTTGCATATGTACACACGACTCCACATTAATTGTTGTAACCTCTGATTGGCGTAGCCGGGTGTTGTTATCGCTGACTTGAATAACAGTCTTGCTGTATTTACGCTTATCCTTAGCCAGCAGTTTTAAATATGATTCAAAATCGCCCGCTCTGGCCCTTAAAGTACATTTAGCTATGGTCACTGGTGTCGCTTCACGTTTCTTAAAATAGAGCTGCTGATAACCAGAGTTGTTTTTCCTGCCGGTGTGTCATTGAGTGGGGATAATCTATTTGAAACATGGACTGGTTAGTTGTGAGCCACGGGCTTTTGTCTAGGGCTATGCTTCTTATTACGGACTGTCACCCAGCCACCCTGACTTCCTGACTGCTCAGGCGCTGCCAGGGAGAGAGTAGCAGTTACGCTAGGACGGCTCGGACCGGCTTTTGGGGGCAGGTTAACTACTGTAGCTAATGATTTGTTTTCCATGGTGCGGAGCTGTGCCTCCAATTTCCTGAGCCACACTTACATCACTGAAAATAAACTACATTTAATACAAATACCCTTGTCACTAAAGGAGGCAGAGTAATAACTGAGCATTAAACACACCAAGCAGGAGAGAGCTGGAGAGGGAGAAGCCATTGCTAACTGCTAGGCTAAAGTAACTAACAGGAATGAGAAGCTTATGAGTGACTGTGAAGTAGCGAGAGAGTCGCTACAAGAGAGACAAAGCGAGCAGTGCTTTGTGTAGGTTTAAATGTTTGGTTGTAATTCAGCTGCTGTAGTAGAGAGTGGAGCTAAATTAACTGGTAGAAGCAGAGCAGTAAAACAAACTTCAAGCCACATGAACGCCGGCAGCAGGAAGTGACACAATGCGCTGACCTCAGTACGTTAGTACAACAGAAGGGTTGCTTGTATCTCATAGCATATTTTTACCTCTGACCCTACATGTGGGAAAATGAAATTCCTGTGCACTGCTAATACAAATATGTCCCTTTCTGTTTGTGTAGATGGAGGCTGCTCTTCACAGTCCATCTCAGTCCAGCCTGCTTGGTTTCTGTACTGCCAGTATGTCCTTACCACAGGGTTACCTCTGGGTGAGTACATTTTATTAACTCCTTTAAATTTATTTCTCAAATTCATCCTCATAACACCAGACAGAGTTACCATATTCCTAAACATGGCCGGTATTCCCTCACATTTATTTCTTGATTATGTCAATCTTTTCTTTTGTGAATATGTATTTTTATGTGTTTTTCATGATTATTGTCTGCCAATCTGGGGAACTCTCTCTGTTTGGTTTATGGGTATTACTGTCATTACCCTGAGGTAAGCTTTGTTTTGTTTTTGTTCCCACGGTGTTCAGGTCGCTGGTAGTGGAGGCATTGCCCACCATGGCCAAGTGGAAATCTTCTCCCTGAACCGAGCCGCTCCTCGCCTGGTCAAGACTGTTCCACTAAAGGCTCCAGTCCTCTGTCTGGAGTATGTGAAGGAGTTATGTCCCAGCACAGAGGAGAAGGCTCAGGCTGCTGCCAAGATTGCAAACATCATCTGTGTTGGCCTGCAGGATGGCAGGTCAGTCATTTGTAACCAGTTCAGTGCCTCACACAGTTGACACAAAACTATTCAGGGTACAGATGTTGTTTTCTTTTATTTGGTCCAGTCAGTCAGTTGTGTACAGATTAAACAAACCAGATACAACATGTTCTTCAATGAACATTAGAGGCGTTGATAGCTGTACTTTGAAATTAGTTCATAACCAGACTAGCTGTCTTCTTGTGCTTCTAGTTTTCATGCTAAGCCAGGCTGACCACATCCTGACACAATCTCTGTACTTTACACACAGACATGAGATGGCAATCCATCTGAACATCTCTCAGAAAGAAAGAGAAGTGAATTTCCCAAAGTGTTGAACTATTCCTTTAAGCATGTCTGTAAGCTTGTTTCATTTTTTCAGTGTGATGTGACCCCTTGCTTTCTCAGCATCCATGTGTACAGCAGTGTGGATACAGCTGTTCAGTGTCTGCTGACCTTGGTGAACCCTGACAGCTGTCCAGTCCTCTGTCTTAAACATTCACTATCTATACTCTTTGCTGGACTGGCCAATGGCAAAGTAGCTGTTTACCAGAGAAGGACTCAAGGTGAATGCTCACTTGAAACCCACTGCACTGATATGATGGTTTGGTTTACGTTTACAATATTACACCGTAGTAGTAATTGCTTGAACACAGAGTTTTGAATAGGTGCTAAACAATGGACCACTCTGACTCTCAGAGAGACTGTGGGACCAGGACTCATGCAGAATGGTGTCTCTGGGCTTGGAGCCAGTCAGCAGTCTGCTGACACTTGAAGACACTGTATGGGCCAGCTGTGCCAACCAAGTGATTGTCATCCAGGGTTCCAGCCTCCTCACACAGGTATGAAAATTCATCAGCAACAGGTAGACATTTCTATTGAATATGGAAACAGTAATCAAACGTTGTTAATCCTATAGAAGAATTTTAAAAGTAATTCCTATATTAAACAGTGTTAGTCTTTGATTAAAGGTGTTACATATTGATCAGTACCAATACTAAAAGAATAACTTTGAATAGTACCCTGATCTGAATTACCTTAGTTTTTCTTCAGTTAATCTTTAGAATACATGGCCTATGTAATAACTCTGACTCTTTTAGGCACTTTCAGGTGTTAGCTTTGCAGATCATTGTATTGTTCCACATATAATAAAATGACACTGCAGTGTAAAAAAATCTTTTATAGTGCAATTTGTGGGGTTGGATTAAATTAACATGCAACATTATGCTAGAAACTCATCCCTGCTGTTTTAGAACAGCACCGCTACCCTGGTTTTTCAAAGGCTGAAAATTAATTCAATTTAACTCAATATATTCCGATTCTTTTGTCAGTCAAATATTTCTCATTACCTGTCCCAGAAGCGATCCGCTCAGTTTATAGTTTCCTTTTCTAATTACTTTATCATCACCATGAAGGTAACATTTAATGGAAATGTACACTCTCCCCTTCTGCTGTATCATAGATTCAGATTCATATTCAGAAATCTTTATTTTACCGTGAAAGGGCAATTCAGTTTTAGCAGTCTACCTGAACCATATAAAAAATTAGCAATCAGCAGTATGTCAGAGACAGTACATAAATAAATATAAATAGATATAAAAAAATAAATCAGTACATGGGGGGACGATCAAAGGCATTTGTTTAAAATGACAGCTGTCGATGTTTAACAGTTTGATTGCAGAAGGAATGAAGGACTTAAAATACCTTTTTTTTAATAGCGCTAGCCAGAAGGCATCACCGTGAATACGATAGGCAGGATGTGGCTTGCCGATATCACGTGACTTCACTTCCCAGCGTTCAGGTGTTCGAATAAGAATGTGTGCGTTAGTAAAGAAGAAAAGAGGTAGAAGGGTTTGACAAAGACGTTCTGACAATCGCGATCAAGGGAAAGTATTTATCTGTGTCATGCAGATCTCACTCAGCTCAGCTGATGAGCGCCGTGAGTCTGGGCCTTTAACTGACACAGAAAGTACTGGTCTCGATCATGAGTGCAGAGAAGGACAGAATTTATCTGTTGCAGATGGATAAATCATAATTCATTGTCATGAATGAATAAAATAGCAGCACAACAATATTTTCACAACAATTCAAACAGCTTAACACACACTAACTGCTAATATCTGCCCAGAGCTATAAGCCTCTTACTCTTTGCAAATCCAGCGGTGTGGTTGGTTCGTCGTCGGTGTTCCTGTGCAGGTGAGGAGGCGTTAGTTAGTGGCTACCAGTAGCTAATGTATCTTCTCGGCGAAATGGCTAGTCTTCAGCAAGGCGACCTAATTCTGGTTCACGGCGGAGAATTAGTTAGTCGACTTTGAAAGAAGCAAGGTCTGTGTTCCTTCGTCTTCTTCGTGAAATGGGTAGGACTCATTAACTACCAGGTTTCACATCCACGGGCATCCGGGCAAGAGGGTTGGTCCGTAGTCTCGAACCAGTGAGGGAAATCCGTGGGCCTGGTTGTTAGTCGGTGCGCACAGGAAACTCCTAACTAGGACTAGAGCGTTCGCCATGTGAGACGGGGTCTAATCTTAGGAGCGATAATTGTTGCCACTTCTATCAGCGAGGAGTTCGCTGGTCGTAGCAACGGTCCAAGCCAGAAGCATGTGTTTCCTGAGTTTTGGTGTTAAATAACTTTGGGTGACATCACGATTTGGGGTTGACCGTGACATATTTCACCCAATGGGAGCCCAATGATTTTGGGGGGTCGCTCAGCTGGTCGGCTGCCGTGTGTGTTTGGGGTCGCCCATCTGGTCGGTTACTCAACTGAGACCGCATGTTGGGGGTCGCTCATCTGGTCGGTTACTCAGCTGAGACAGCATGTTGGGAGGTTGCTCAGCTGAGTTCTTTTTCTACCTCAGGTAGCAACACATGGCCTTAGCTGGATTCCAGGTTTGGGTGTGCCTGTAGGCCTTCTTTGTCTACAGCCTGTTGGCACAACAACTGAATAAAAAAATATATGGTGTATAAAGAAATGGTGTTAAAGTCATTAAAGTAGTAAAACCTCTGCAGTAGATGAGTGTTTGTTATCCACATTTTACAATCAGCCGTGTCTTTACATCAAGGTTCCCAAATGCTTTAAAATTTCCACAATTTTAATATCTTGTCATGTATAGTGCTAGCTTTAGGTTTATCCTTATTCTTCCTAAATTGAGTGCTAAGTTCATTAATTTTTGAAACAGTGAGATCAAGGAAGTTTTGGTCATACCAGTCAACAAAGGCAGGTAGGGCAGAACCATGGTCTGATGCTGGGGCCTGAAGAAGAGACGAAAGTGTGGTATCGTCAGAGAATTTCACAAGGTAGCTTCCCTTCTTAGAAGACCAGCAGCTGTCCATGTATAAAATAAAAAGGGGGGGGGGCACCACCCTGGGATGAGCCAGGGTTTGAGACCAGGACATTGGACATAACTCCATTTACTAAAACCATCTGAATTCTGTTTCTTCAAATGTTCAAAAGTAGCATTAAAAGCTGATCAGGTAAGTTAAAAATAAGCAAGTTGCTTGATTAAAATGTGGGGTTGCAACTTGTTAAAAGCTGAAGAGAGGTCTCAAGAAATAAAAGTCTCACTTGAGATGAGGGTTTCTCCAAGTGCTTGTATAATATGTGGAGGATGGGGAGTTTTGCATCTTCCACACTTTTACCAGCTTGATAAGCAAACTGCAAAGGGTCTAGGGCCTCATCTTTGTAAGTGATGTAAGTGCAGTGGGTCTGAACTCATTTAGTTTTCTAGGATTTTTTGATTTTGGAATAAGATTTATAGTGGAAGTTTTCTAGATTGAAGGTAACTGGCAATGATCAGCACACATATGAGAGAGTTTAGTGAAAGCTTCACTGAGCTGGTCAGCATAGCAGCTCTGAGAGCACCCGCAGATACAATCAGGGACAGCAGCCTTCCTTATGTTTGTTTTCTGAAATAAGGTAGTGACATGTTCTTGAGATATCACAATATTATTCTTAGGTGCAAGGGAGTCCCTCATCCTGGAAATCCTATGAATAGGATTAGACCTTTCAAAACTACAAAAAAGCATTAAAAGAGTTTGGTGAATCATCGTCCACCACTCCATTGATGCTGATAAATTGCTTGGCTTCACTTGCGTATTGGTTAATGGAGGTCATTGATTTAGTTCCTCACCAGGCTGCTCTGAGGTCACTACTGCTATACTGCATTTCTATTTTTTTCCTATACTTAATTTTGGTATTACCTTCATGTTTGACTTTGCCCATGCTAGTGAATGTATATTCTCTCAAGCACAAGCTGTCAGTTGTAATTCCTCACGGTGCTGGCACACTTATTGACCAGTGTCAGGCATCAAGTGTTCATGGGAGGTGTGTGTGCTGCATTGATTCTCCAAGGAAACTAACTCTCCCTCCATCTCCATACTGATGACTGATGTAGAATTTAATTCAGGAATATGTTATTTTGTTGATTCCATGGTGGGTGTGCATGAGTGTCTGCATTTGTGCTTTTGTTTAGCATATGACCTCTGCTAATAGGCTTGGTCAATCTGTGGAAATATAAATGTCCCCTAAAATAGAAAAGCTGCTGAGATGATGAATTTGAAAAAAAGAAGGAAAAAGAGTGAGAATTTAAATTTCATCAACTTAGTAGGAATCAGGCCACTTGTTTTTAAAATTCATGATCTGAAACAAACAGTTCCACAGACCAAATGATTGACAGTACCATCCTTGCCAAGCAGGGTCACACAGATATGGTAATGGTAATTTTAATTCAGTTTATTTTTGCTATTTGCTGGGTTTGAATTATTAAGGGTGATTTCTATTTTTCACAATGCCCCCATGGTGAGTTAGGGCAAACTTGAGAGTGCACAGAGCAGGAATGTTGAGAAGGTAAATGAGTATATATTCTATGTGACGGGGCCTTTAAAGCAATTTTTGTTTGTTCAAATAAAATTATTCTTTCACTTAACAAAAAATGTATCTATGTGCATGCAAAAAATATTCTACTGTGCTCAAAAAGACCCATATGACACCACTATAATTCTACAGAACCTTATGCTATGTTTTAACTTGAGTTACTGCTGAAAGATTTCTTATAGACTGTGACCCTCTTGTCTCCCCGCCTCTCTCTGTACCATAGAGTTTTGAAGCCCACTCTGATCCACGCTACAGTATTAGCCACATGGTTCATTCAGGTGAGGGTGTTTGGATGGCCTTTGCCCAGGGCTCATCCATTCACCTTTTCCACACAGAGACTTTGGAACCACTGCAGGAAGTCAATATCTCCACACGCACTGCCCATCTGACACCAGGCAAGTCCAGACAAGATGTTAACACCCAGCGTCAGATGGATCTACAGAGTATATAATGTAGTGCTGAACTTAGTCTTTTATTGAGGCATTTCTGGTCCACTCATTGTCACATAATGTAGAATAAATTCAATGCCATGCTCAGGGACTTTCTGTAAAAGCCTCCTTAGTAAGAAGGTCTACACATAAGGGTATCATTATGAATCATTTGATATCTCAAGTGATATTGTAAATAAGATGATTAAACCACATTGTGCTGGCTGCAGTGCAGTTCAGCAGCAGAGCACCCAGTCCTGTCACTGGTAGCCTAAACAGTTTATTATACTTGGTTTGTATTGACCTTAAAGAAAGGGACCTTATTTCTTACAATGCACATTCTGTATTTTCTTTCCACCTCATAAATCATTAAGAGAATTACCTTTATTTTCAACAAAGTGCTTGAGTTGCTTAGTGATTGAAAGTCCAGGTTCTGTGAAACATGGACTGCATTAGGTGTGACAGCAGTGATGGTGATCATGTTAATGTCTGTGTGTTTCAGGTCAGGTTTGTGTCTCCAGCTTGCTGATCTGTCAGGGCCTGCTGTGGGTGGGAACCAGTCAGGGCATCATCCTCACCTTTCCTCTACCCACCCTGGAGGGCATCCCCAAGATCACAGGTCAGTACTGAGTATAACAGCTCTCCTACTCTCGTCCTGACTTCACTGTGACTGAAGCTTGAAGACGGATATGCACAGTATTTGCTCTTTATTCCTTGAATGTAGCAGCATGTAATCATGGCTACATGATACAACTGTGAATAAGGCATTTGTAGTCACTAAAACTACCAAATGGGGAATTTAACACCAACACTAGACAGTTAAAGAGAACAGAAACAGGAACTACATTTATTGTGCCAGTTATATATTTTACTACATTTTTACACATTGAACTGTCATCACCTATGGCAGTTTGACATTTGCCTTTTCTTAGGGTTGGGCTGTTGGATGACGACACCATCCATCATTGAAGGCTGATGGTCATCATGATGTTGAGCCCAGCATCGTGACCCTGCTGGAATGTGTCATTTTTGGTGTCTGACATGAGTGCACCTTTCAATACCTCCCCTGAAAATTTCACTCACATAACTTGCGTTGTATGCTGCAGTACCAATTTTACCAACACAAAAATAAAAAAAAGACACCTGAGTGATTAAAGTTCCCAGCATCACTGTAGCCCCTGCGGGCTTGGACCCCTAATAAACCAACACAAACTCAGAAAGGGTTCTAACCTCAAGGGGATAGAACGTTTTTAGCTATGGCTGTTGTAGCACTGTTGTAACTGTAATATTAGTTTCAAAGACCTGCTAGTGGATCTGATATTGTCATGAAGATAATAATGTACAGTATTTAGCAGTTTCCATTTAGCAAAAGTTTTACAAAGTGGCACAGCAACTACCAACCAGTACATGTATCCTGTTGATTCTGGCATAATAACACACATCAAGTACTTCCTCATGCATTTGCCATGTGAGACAATGTGGATTCATGTAGAATTCTTGTACCCCTCAGGTAAAGGCGTGACATCTCTGAATGCTCACTGTGGTCCAGTGGACTTCCTGGTGTCTGCCTCTAGCAGCCTGGCCTCTGACTTGCTCAGACAGGACTCCATCCTCAAAAGCAGCGAAGAGGGTGTTAATGGAGAAGGAGGGGGAGGAAGAGGAGGTAAAGGTGATGTTGGAGGAAATAAAGGAGGGCAGAGTTTGGAGCAGAGCAGTTACCCCCAGGAATCTAAAGCTTCTCTACCAAGGGAGGAGAAGCCCAATTGTGTCTTGCTGCAGTACCGCCTCCACTCCACCTGCCAGCTGCCTGGTAAGCTGCTGACAGCCCAGGCTGACAATGGGAACTTTAGAGCCCCCCCAGACTCATTGCAGCACAGTCTGGAGGATGGCTCCATCTATGAAGTGAGCGAGGACCCTGATGTGTGGGTGAGGGGGCGACCTGTGGAGTCAGGGAGGGAGGGAGATGTCAGGCGCAATAAAGTCACCTCAACAGCCATCTTCTCGGGTGGCAAAGGATACCGCAGGATAGAAAAGACAGCATTGGCAGACATATGCTCAGACTCCACTGAAAACACACTGCTTGTGTGGCAGCTCCCTTTAACTCTCAGCCAATGACAAACAAACATGTCACCTGCCTCAGTGAGTGTGGTTCTAGATGCATTTGGACTCCAGCACCACTTTATTTCTTAACAATTAAGATAGACTCAACATCTTGTCTAAAGTCAAAGGAGAAAACGGTATCTCAACTATGACAGTTTGACATTTTTTCTAGCTCTTCCACTTTCCATTTCAGCGCTTTGGTTGTGGCAGGTGAATATCATAAGCAAATCATTTTAGCAACCACTCTATTGGTAGAATGACTCATGAAGCCTACCACTACCAGTATTCCCAGGAATGTGGAACATTAGGGGGACTACCATTCATCAGCTATTTTTCCATATGTGATAATACAGTATGACAATAACTATATCAACTTTTCAGATTGGGTGTAGTCTGAATTGCTGCCAAACCCCCAGAGCTAAGGCTTTGTACCTGTTTTACATAACAGATGTTATGCATTTGCCCCTGAAACATGTTGGATTCTCTCAGGCTGGGCTCATAGTTTGTGTCAGCTCTGTCCAACTGAACATACATATGCCATCTGGCAGTTAAGGTTTTTACCTTGCCGGAGTTGCTCTTTAAAACTTTTTTTGAACACCCTCTAAAACACTTACTATGGTGGGGTGCTGCAACTTGACCTCATTCGTCATTCATTGTGCACTTTTATTACAATGAGCAAACAGTTCAATATTAGACTAACAAATTTCAAGGGTTACATCAATACACATGACAAAATCTTGCCTTAGATGTAATTGCTCTTATCAATTAGGTTTTTTAAAGAAAATCTATGTGAACTCAGTTAATTGGAATTGAAATTGCATCACTTATATTCAGTGACCATGTTGAATCTATTAAATGGATTAACAACTATTACATCACTGATATGCATTTAACTGTACCTAATTCTCCCTAAGAGATAGACAGTAATATGCACTTGTCTTATTCATGTGCTCATTTTTTTGTAATCCAAAGCACTATTGGTATTTAGTGATGTTTGAAAGGCTTTAATTTTTGATGTGAAGTAATGTTTGCTACTACTGCTGCTGTGTGTCCCTGTAGTGAAAGCCATTTTAGGACAATGGAGGCAAAAAAGGGAAAATAAAGTCATTATAATATAATAGTTTAAGGGAAAGGTTTTAATGCCATCAGAATAAATTTCTAATTTTATTAAAGGTTATAATATTAAAGGAGGAAGTTTAAATAGTTCTAAAGTTGTGATATTGGACACAAAATCACTTTAATTTCAAAATTTCTATTATCTCTGAAGTATCTGATGAATCTGATTACTCTGAAATTTGACATGCTGAATACAACATGTACAGAATGTGTTTGTATATTGTTTTGTTTGTAAGTGAATTGTATTTATGTTATCAAGTAATTTAATATTTACCTTTCAAATTGAGCACAAATGAATTTCAAACTTTTTCTTGGTGTCTTGATCTATCTGCCAGCATGTACATGATACTCGTTACACAACACTTGTAAAGTGATTTAAGTTTATTTTCAACTTTTACAATTGCTTCATTTTGTATGTATATGGTACAGTTTCTTCACTATATTTTGTGCAAAATACCATTCAAAAGAGTGTTTTTGGATACAGTGCAAAACACCATGTACATTTTTTTTAAAAATATTTTTTCCTTGATGTCACAATCAGGCATTCACTTCTACTGGATAGTAGGGCTGTAGTCAACCAAAGAAAATCTTGGTCAAGTGAAATCGTACCAACTCCTCAACTAATCAATTGGTCACAGAGAAAAAAAAGCATATTAAACATAAAAAAACATAAAAAGTTGTTTTTTGCTGCATATTAAATAATTTTAACCAGATTATTTTATATAGAAATTATAACAACAGAGTCACAGCCGACCAGCGTCACTTAGTTCCTGCCCATAGATTACTCAATCTATGGGCAGGAACTAAATCAATTAGTGATCCAACAAGAACACAAGAACACATTATTCACTTAAAGTCTCAAGTGATAAACAAGAAAGTTGACGGAGCATCCCAACATAGAAAAGTTAACCTGCAGTTTTTTAGGATCTGCTATGTTGTTAAACTGTGCTATGAAGACTAATGTCTGCAAAGTTTAAACTCCACTTTTTGTTCATTTAACAAAATGCAGCCACATCAGTGACTTCTTAGACATATTGTCATTAGTTTGGCGCCAACTCAGAGGAAACATTCACTAAACATGTATTAAACATTTAAGCCCTGTCAGTTCCATTATGCTGATACCCTCTCCAATACCCCCTCATTTGCAAAGGTACCCTCCTACCACAGCAAAAAATAAAGGGTTAATCCTAGAGGGCTATTAATGTAGCACTTTTTTCAGAGTGAGTGTAAGACAGGCAATTGCCTGGCCAATGAGAATCTAGTTGGATGGGAGTATTTCAACCAAACAATTGACCAGTCACCTAGCTACAAGCCCTACAGTATAGGTTATGAAATTACAGGGGTTGTAATATTAATGTGAAAAATATGGCAGATTCACGTAAATTCCTCATCTTCATGATGTAGCCATGCTGTATCCAGATGGTCTCAGTATATACTGGTACATTTTGTAATGGAATTTTTAAACAAAATAAAACATTGAAAACTCTGGAACTGAGTGCATCACTCAAAATTTTGGTGTGATGACATTTTTATTTTTTAATTTTTAAATTTTTTTTTCCATATGACATTGCCCATAGTGGGGTATTTGTTCTGCTGATATTTATGTTGCAATAGGCCATCAAGGGACTAGTGTAGAGCATTAACTCTGGCTCTACAAATATGAACAGGCTTCTGGATAGCAGCAGGGACTGCTGCCTGCCTTGACTGGTTGGGTAGAGAGGAGAGAAATTGGGGAGAGAGAAGAGAGAGACCAGGAACATATCACTCAGACAGCCTGTTACAGAGATGATAATAATAATAATAATAATAGTGATGCTTAAGAATGTAATAATGCTATCAATAATGGTAACAGCGGAAGTAATAATAGAATTATTAATCATGATGACTGCTGAGTAGTAGTGACAGATTTGGATCCTGCTGCTTCAAAATCAGAGGTACCTGCAGAATGAGGACAGAGGACAGAGGATGTCTTCCTCACAGACCAAAACTGAGAGCTGGTTCTACAGTAGAAGAGCCTGATAACTGAAGCCTCTGTCTCCCATTCTGCTCTTGGAAAATCTAGGAACCACAAGTAGGCCTACATTTTGAGACTGGAGTGTTCTGCTGAGATAATATGGTGACTTCTTTGAGTTATAATGGAGCTTGGTCATTATGAGTTTTGTACATAATGAGAAGGATTTTTAATGCATCCATCCAGTGTTTGTTAAATACAGAGCAACCTTGAACAGCCTAAAGACAAGTGGATGGTTTAGTTCAGGGCTCAGAGAGATCTCTTGAATAAGATGTGAAAACAATAGGGGACTATAGTATAAACTTAAACTCAGATACTTAATAAAAAAGTTATGAAATTATGAAAGTCAGAACTCACATTTACAGATAATTCTGCAGAGCTCCAAAAATCCAATTAATGCTGCACTAAGGCTAAAGACACTTTTACTGCTGTTTCACTGAGACTTTAATATCTCCAGCTGACTCATTTGAAAATGAGAACACATATTGCTGTCTGTATTGATGACTACATACCATTAAAATCCATTAAGTATTTGGACAGTAACAGTTTTCATAACTCAGCCTCTGTACACTAAACATGATGGATTTGAAATAAATGCATCAAGTTGTTATTGAAGTGTAGACTGTCATTCTTTAATTCTAGGGGTTTAAAAAAAATATTAGATTAACAATTTAGGAACTAAAGCCATTTTTAATATAGCCCCTCAGTTTCAGGGGCTAAGAAGTATTGGAAAAATTGGACAGTTGACAGTTGATCAATTTCATGTTTGGTTTGTTTCCTAGTTATTTATGACTAATGAAACAGATAAAACGTCCGGAGTGGATTTTAAAGTCTTGACTTTGCATTTGGTAGCTGTTCATGGGAACTTTTAATATGCATTCCGCGGAGGTGTTAATGTAAAGTAGCATTGTTTTGTAATGATCACTGTATTCTTTCCTGGGTGAACAAAATTGTCTTCACAACATCAAGCCAGGCCAAGAAAACTCTCCAGGAGGTAAGTGTATCATTGTCTACAATCAAGAGACGCCTTCATGAATGTAACTACAGAGAGTTCACTGCAAGGTACAAACCACTGGTAACACTCAAAAACAGAAAGGCCAGATTAGACTTTGCCAGAAAACATCTAGAAAAGCCTGAACAGTTCTGGAACAAGATTATTTGGATGATGAAACTAAGATTAAATTGTACCAGACTGATGGGAAGAAAAGAGTAAGGAGAAGGAAAGGAACAATTCATGATCCAAAGCCACCACATCATCACTCTAACATGGTGGAGACAGTGTTATAGCATAGACATGTATGGCCGCCAATGGAACTGAGGCACTGGTGTTTATTGATGATCTGACTGCTGATAGAAGCAGCAGGATGAATTCTGAAGCATATAGGTTCATAATATCTTCTAAGATTCAGTCAAATGCTGAAGAAATTATAGGACAGATGGGTAATGACCTAACACATACTGCAAAAGCTGCTTCTCAAGGCAAAGAACTGGAATATTGTTTAATGACCAAGTCAGTCACCTGACCTCAACCCAACTGAGCATACTTTTCACCTACTGAAGACAAAACTGAGGGCAAAAAGACCTACCGATAAAGCAGCTGCAGTAAAGGCCTGGCAAAGTACCTCAAGGGAAGAAACCCAGCAGTTGTTGATGTCCCTGGGTTCCAGACTTCAGGCAGACTTCAAGACTGTTCTGTTCTCTCACAGGATACATCCTTATAGATATTAGTTGCTATTATAGTACCTATTTCCCCATGCGAGTCTTAATATAAGACCATCTTGTGTGAGGGACACTTGCCCCTGTTTCTCAGCGATGGATTCCTTGATAAACTTTCACAACAATTTCATCCCCTCAGTCTCCTCAACAACTGAAAGTTGGCTTATTTTCAATGTCTCACTGCAGAAAAATAAACATATTTTTTCTTATTATTTGTTCTAATCTTCAACAAAATATAAGTTGAGTCAGAACAAACACCAGTGAGATATACTGATTTCATTGGAAAAAAAAGGATATTCGGTAATACTTTATATTACAGCCCTAAATGGGTCAAGGTTGCAATAAAATACTGATATGCCTACTTAACTTTAATATTATAGACTGTAATAAACAATCTGAAAACTTCTCTCAAAGGCTTTTACATTATATGCCCCCCACCCCCTTGAGAGAGAGAGAGAGAGAGAGAGAGAGAGGGAGGGGGGGGGGTACAGCTGCAGCTGCAGTAATCCTCTGGCTATAAACCCACAAGGCAGAGTGAGGAAGACTCAGTGTGGAGGATGGGAGATGAAGCACTGCAGTTGTCCTCTGCTCTGATGACACATGGAGCATCCTTGCCTCTGAGCAACAGAACCTAGCAGGATGACAGGTCCTATTGCTCTCTGCTGCCTTCTCCTCTCTGCACACACCCTTACTCTAACAGCCGGTAAGTGGAAATGACAGGAACCTCCAGCGGGACAGTGCCTTTAATGGCAACAGAAAGCTCTGGAAAATATTAGGTAGTTTTTGTTGTAATTAGATTTTGCATTAATTTTTGTATGGAGGAGACAAAGTTTGCTTGTTTGTTTTCTTTGATTCTGTTGATGTGTGCCTCATGAATATCTCTGATCTTTTCAAGTGTTTTTTTTCATTCTAACACTGGTTATGTTATGTACCCTGATGGGATCCATAACAGTGATCTAAGGAAATTGCAACCGATATTTAAAAAACACTTCTGATTTTATTTTTTCTAATGTTTTAAAATATCTTATTCTTTCTTTACCCAAGATGCAGACACTCATTCTTACTAAATTCTTAAAACAAGTCCCTTTTTATTTGAAATGGTCTGAAATGTTACTACTTGTAGATTTTTTTTTCTCTTGTTTTATGAAACAAAAGGTTTTAAGACAGAAATGTCTTGCTAAGATGGAGATAGTGTGATGAACCTTATCAGACTTGACTGAGAGCAACTCATTAATTATACTGGATTTTATTAATTAAATAGCGTTTGTGTATTTAAACAAACTATACCAGTACGAGTACAACCATACAAATCATCCTTGTGATTTTTGAACGGTGAAAGGTGACCAAAGAAAAAGATGTTAAACTTAGTTTAGTTGTTATCATCTGACCAAGTACGGAACTTCAGTCGAATGACAAAAAGCCACATAAATGATAGAACTGATAGAAACCACAAGATGCGACTAAAAGGAAGAAAAGGCAGGTAGGTGGTTCTTGAGTTTAAATTTGATGTCAAATTTCTTCCAAAGCATCTTGTAAGTTTTTTATGTTTTTATCCAAACTCCCAAACTGCCACTTGTTTCCTTAAGGGTGAAAATCAACTTGCAGAGACTTTAAACCTGCTTTAGTTAGGTATTCCATCACAGTGAGCACCATGTCTGGTTTTATTGTAATTGCTTTGTAACAATGCAGAGGATAGTTTCTAAAATTGAATTACTACAAGTGATAAGTGTAACATAAGTGTAGAAGCAGAAATGATCCACACTGTGATGGATTATGTAACTAAAGCAAGTTTAAAGTTTCTGCAAGTAAATTTTCATATGACAGTTTAATGCAAGGCTGGTTTACTAATCACACAAAATTGACAACAGCTCTGAGGCCCACACCTCCATATGCCTGTCTCACAATCTTAACACATTTCTAATTTTAGACTGTGCCCTTAGGAGTCACATTCCTAAATAAAGCTGTATTTACTCAGGTATGAGAGTGACCTTGGACATCATGATTTATTTCCAGGGTCAATGTTCAGTGTCAATGCAGGAAGTAGTAGAAGTAGCTCCATAATTAAAGGTTATTATAAATAAAGATTATTCTTATTATTTGCTATAACAACAATCTTTCCCTGACCTTAACCATTTGCTGGTGTTTTAGGTAGTGAGGCTGTGGCTGCAGATTTTTGCCTCAGGGCCCTCTAACAGGTTAATCTGGCCTTGATGACATTAATGGGGACCAGATCTCTCTGGCAGCTAAGAAAAACAGTTCATCGGCTTTTGAATGTTTCCAGTAATAAAGTATTTAAACATACAATAATGTTTCTGTGTTACTATAAATCAAGCAGCTGCAGTCTATAATCATGACTGCCTTTGATGACAAAAGAGTACAAACCTGAAGAAAAAGAAAGTGCCGTTTTATCACAGGATGTTTATGCAGCCTGCTGATGTGGCTTCAGAGCAGGAGAGATGTCATCTAAAAGGTTACGCAATACTTTTTGAAGATGTTCCCTTAGGGGATAAAAAGCCAATTTGTTAAGGCTATAGTTTGTTTCAGATCCAAAAGAGGACACAGATATAATCAGGTGGATGAAGATGGAAGATTTAGTATCTGGGATCACAAGTGTAGGGGTGTGGACTGGAGAACACAATCAAAACAAAGAGAGGAAAAATGCTTCTGCAATAGAAAGAAAATCTTGGCTGCCTACAATAGAGATAAAAAAGGCATTTAACCCCTATTATGGTTAAGCCTCACCCACAAGAAAGATGAAGGAATTCAGTGAGGGAAGGACCATAATGACTGAAGTATATGATGAGAGATCAACTCTAGACCGAAATAATAATCCCTAGTTCTGCATTCTGTGAATTCGTTTAGTTTTGCATCTTTTTTCTTTTTCTATTTTTGGCAATGCATTATTGTTTCTTTCATTTTATTTTTTGTATTTTGAAGGGGGGGGATTCTTCTGTCTTTTGGACTTTTCAGTATGGAGTATGGACTGCTTTGGGACCTATATGGGTTGCTTAAGACTTTTTCAGTTGAACCTTGTATAATCAAGTGGATACATAGTTTCTCCCTGGTGATTTTTTTTTCGTAGTAAATTATGTTGTTAGAATACATTTATTTTTCCATTTAGTGTACTCTTGGTTACTGATAAAAGGGTTTCAAAGGCACCCAAAATCAAATTTTCTAATTTAACCAGATCTTAGTAAATAGAGGACAGTAACACACAAGTGAAGATTGTAACTAAGCTTAAAACCTAAGCTGATTGTCATAACACAATGTCATGAAATGCCATGGAGTCGGAACACATGGTGCACCAAGAGGTCTGCAGCCTCAGTGGCAGATGGTAACTTAGGAAGAGGGATAGCAGTCTACCATGGTTAATATAGGGGTGTTGCCCTACATTCAGGGGAAGGCCTGTAACAAAGTCCACATTGATGTGGGATGAAGAATAGGTGGGAATGAGGGTGTAGTGAACCCACCAGAGGTTGACTGGAAGACTTACTACAGGAATGGAAGGAACAGCCAGATACAAAGGTACCGTTGTCATTGGGAGATGAAAGACCCTCAGAACTGTTGTTTAATAAAGCTGAGCATGCAGTTGAAGTGAAGGTAACAAGTGAGTTTGGAGGTATAAGACCACAGAATACCGTTGGACCTGGAGCAGAGTTAAGCACAAACAAGCAGTTAGATGAGCCATTATCCGAGTCTGGCTGGGAGAGCTGCACTAACTGGATGAGGATTTCTACTCCCCAATGTCACTGCTGCCACCATGCAGGATGGCATCCGAAATGGCTTTCTCTGGGAATGACTGGTGGGAAAGGACATCTGGATTAAAGGTGAGGGTGAGGGTGAAATTAAATGTCCACTGGGCCTGGTGAGAGTTAAGCTGTTTAATGGAGTGGAAATAGGAGAGGTTTCTGGTCTGTCCAAACCACAAATAGTTGCTCAGCCTCCTACAGCCAGATCCACAGCCAAGACTCTGTCGAGGAAAGGTGCCAAAAAAAGGCACAAGGCTGTAGCTGTTAGACCTCAGGGGAAATCTGTGAGAAGGCAGTTCCAACCTTGTTGTCAGAGGCACCCATGTCCACCACAGCCTGCACTGAGGTATCAGGGTGTGTCAGAACCGGAGCAACGTGAAGAGCTGCTTGAGGAGGCAAAAGTCACATTTGCGTCTCAGATCTGTTACAGAAAAGGAAGGCTGCGGAGGTGAATTGTGGTGGTGGGGCAGCCACTCAGCTATAGCCATTGGTGAAATGCCTGCAGGTTTTGGCCATTCTGCCATGCCTTTGGTGCTCAATATTCAAGCCAAGGAAACTCGCAAAAGTCACAGGAAAATCATACTTTTCTGCCCTAACAAACAGTTTATTCTTCAGAAGCCAGGAATGTGGCTAACAGTTACAGGAGCCAAGGCAGACTACAGGCAGAAAACACGGCAACTAATTATGGAGACAGCAGTCAATGTGGGAGTTATGGATTTTAAGCAAGAGTTGACACAAAACTACCAGAACATGAGAGGAAGGAATAATGAGGAGCGAAATGGTATCCCGGTCATTACCCGACAGGATGAGGTTAACTGGCACAGTGCAGTGGGTTATGTGGGCCAGGTGCTGCCATCCAGAACACTGACATCCTTAGAAGTGGGAAGCACTTCAGTGAAAATTCTGTTCTGGGCGATGAGCATGGAATCAACAAAGTTGTCTTAAATACCTGAATCCAGAGAGGCATTAAATCAAATGCAGGAGTGAGGAGTGAAAGAAGAGGTGGATGTATGGCTCACCTGAACCTTTCCAGTTATCAAAAAGCTTCTTTTGGCTGAAGGAGACAGGAGGCTAGGACGTGTCTGGTCTTGCCATACAGATAGATGCAGGGCCCTGCTGCTGAAGCTCTGACACCAATTTCAGACTCTAATATTGCTCAAGATAAATGATCAAACAAAGCCTCTGTCTAAATTTTAGATTATAAAGGAATCTCTGACACAGTCAGTGGTGCCAGAATCCAGAGGGATGTCGTTATTCAAAGCCCAAGGCAGGCATCAGAAAAATTGAAAAGTGCTGTTGTAATAGTATTGATTAGTTGTGATAGAAATGATTAAAGACACATTTGTTATTGTCTGTACACTATGGCCTCCAGAGGACCCTTGCTTTTAATTTTACTTCATTGTAACTGAAGTGTAAGTGATTAATCCAAATAAAGCCACATTAATTGCTCCAGATAATTTTCAGTTGGTGATGACTTACAATTTTACCCCACCCTTCTAGATACATAATGACTCTAAATTTTAATTGCATAATCTTTTAGAATCCCTGTACTTTGTAAAATCCCAGGCTTCTGGTAGAGGACATGAGTTTGAGGAAGAAGGTATAGAGGGGGGGGGTTTATATTTTTCTTTTCTTTTCTTTTCTTTTCTTTTCTTTTCTTTTCTTTTCTTTTCTTTTCTAATTATTCTATCTTAACTCAGTATGTCAGCTACACTTTTTTTCTAGTCAGATTCGACTGCAGAATTTCTTTCTTTTTTTTTAAATGTTCCTTTAGAAAAGACTTCCTGATATTTGGAAGAATAAAGGAATAATATATTTGAGTCCTCTTTCAGGAGAGATTTTGGCCTGAAATTCAGCAGCTTGTTAGCCAGATGACAGATGTGGTTGCCTTGAATATAGAATGAGTATTAATATGCCCTGAACCTTTTGTAGTTCCCATTCATAGCAGCTTTTGGTTTGCCTGACGTTAACCATTCCTGATGCATTGTGGCAGCACCAGTTGAACTTTTTTTTGTCTTTTAACTTGCTGATGATGTGTTTTAGAGGGGATCATTTTATCTGACAGTACGGCTGACTCTCTGCCTTCTATAGAATGAGGAGAGCGACTTGGCTGCATAAGCCAACTTCATTGCCTCCAGCAAAGAAAACACAAGACACTGAATATCAAATGTTTTACAGTACACAGTAAGCTGTTGAATTGTCCTCTGTGTTTGTTGCATAAAGTAGGGCCAATCATTAATCAGTTATGAATCAGCATCAGTGGGAATGCTGTTTTTTTTTTATCATTTCAATGTTTTTTGGATATGTGTGATTCTCTCTTTCACATGTTTGTTTGTGGTAAGAGACCAGAGCTTGGCAAATGGCTGGCTCTTTAATGAAAAACTAGAGTGAGGATTAAAGGAAAAAACATGGGAAAAATAATCTCTGGGAAGGCTGACGTCATCCAGCATAGGCCAGTGCTGTGGAGGTGAGGTTGACTGTAATGACAGACGGAATCAGATGCCTCTCAGCAAGGTGCCTTTGGTGTCAGTCCATGTGGAAGGCAGCCATTCAGCTTCTGGACATTAGTTCAGCCCATAACTGACTACATGCACACTATAGCTGTGTGAGGTAAATTCTTGCATATGTCTTGCATATCACAAATGAAGTATCTGAAAGTCACAGGCCTGTATCACATTTAACATGTCCAAAAAACATGTGATATATGTCAGTTTACCACAATTTAAATATTTTTGATAACATATATAATATTCCAATAGCAATTATATTTTCACAGTGTGAAATACAGTATCTAACATTTTGCATGTACCATAAAAATTTGAATATATCACATGTATTACATAATAAAACCAAATGTGTCTATATGTAAATTTATCAAATATAAATATAAAAATTCATGCTTTCACATGTTGTATCTGAAAATAATGGAGGATTGAAGACTTTCCATTTACATTAACCCATTTACCCCAACTCGTAACAGCACAGCAATATATAAATTTCAACCTGATGTAAAGACTGTTGCTCCCACAGATTAGTATATCTAAGCAGTAAACTGTGCAAGCTGCCCGTGTGTTTACTAGACAAAGCAAGGGTCAAGGTCAGCTTTTATATCACTGTTGAGTACACTTGCAGGGCAGCTGGCCTCCTGGATGGAATGATTACCAAGCTTTGCTGTTTTAACAGCACTAACTGATACCGAGCTGCTAATCTAAAAGAGAACTAACAGTGTGTCATAAAGAAATGCTGTTGGAGCTATACATTCTTGCTAAATTTAATTCCATCGTCTCTAAGGAATAGAGTGTATATATAACATTCAAGTGTAAGGAGAGAACTCTTGAGCACTTATAGGAAAGATCTGTACCTACTACTGCTGCTTTGAACAAAGCAAACTATTTTTTTTGTTTTCTGAACATTTTGTTAACTTCCTCATTGTACCACTACATAGATATTAGAGCACTCTTAAAACATAGACCAGACTTTAGGGAAAAATTTAAAATTCATAATAATTGATCTGGATCTGCCCCAAAATGGTTCTTCCTTGGGCCCTGCCCCATCCCTACATTAAGTTTGGTGCAAATTGGCTCTGTAGTTTGTTTTCGATCCTGTTGACAAATACACACATACACACAAAGAAAAAAACAAATAAACAAACAGAAACAAGTGAAAACATTTTATAACTTTTTGATAAAGGGAACGATAACCTAATAACTTGATTATTATACAACGCTGTTTGACAATAAATCTTTAAAGTCCATTTTACCTCTTTTTATTTCCTGTTTAGTAACCTTAAGGTTGTAAAAGTCAACTTATATCACACCGTCTAACAAAATCATTCATATTCTGTACCATGTTGTTCTAGCTCTTCCATATATAATGTTTACATTTAAATAAATATTCAAACCCATGGCTCCAAGATCTATGGGTGCACCATTCCATTAAATGGAAATATTTTAGATGACATAAGTGTCTTTTATACACGTTTCCCCAAAATTCAGCTTGACAGATTTGGGATCTTTGCAAACCTCAAGATATTACAGATTTATATTTAAGTGGTGTCAAGTGAGTTGGAACAAAGTAAGTAAGTATGTTTGTTCTGACTAATCCGCTCCTGTAAAATTCTTGATTTTTCCAACTAATGCTTCAGCTCTCTCTTTATTTTTCTATTTTCTTCTCTCTCCGTTGTGCACCTTCCAAAATTTTCTTTGCTTTTGACCTTCACTTCCCACAGTGTTTTGTGAGTTATGCTCTGCCCTTGCTTTGAGGTACAGTATGTCTCTGTGTGGCATATTCTGCATAGAAATGTACCTCTTTCCCTTTGCTACAAGTCCAAGCATTTCAGCTCCTCATCTTCCTGAGGAAAATTGCCATTAACACCACCATATAGTGCATGTAGAATGCAGTTCAGTCATTTTTACTATTTTTCATTTCTATTCTATCAGAACCTCATGGACACCTGTACATCAGTAGAGGGGATCAGTAGAGTCAGGGGTGTGTGATTTGCATGAATGAAAGATGCAAGTGTGGGGGTGTTAGGTACAAACATAGCTAAAGGGAAAACTTAGATCAGCATTACCAAACCAGAATATGGTGTGTCTATGAAGGCAATGAGGAGAGAGAGAGAGTGCTGGCCTACTACAGGAGCTTGAGTAACTTCAACACACTGAGCCCAGGTGTGCTGAGTTACTAGTTAGAGGGCTGCAATTAGAGGCACAGGTAGGACACACCTCAAGGGGCATCAAACATGGAAAAGACAACAGTGAGTCTGACCCCACTAGGTTGTAGAAATATGTTATTTTTATGCACTGTGTGATAAACATGTCATGTAAGTGGTTGTGGGACAGACAATGGAAGAAGTGATCTTGATGTTGTTAATTATCTTATACATTCTGGCAGGCTCCAGGTCTTCTAGTCCACCTTTTTGATGTATTTGGCTTACATACTGTAAAGTGTTGATGTTCTGTTGACCTCCCTCAACTGATGAAGTAAGGGCTATATGTTTTACTAATTGGGAGTCCATCTTGACTCATCTTTGATCTTAGCACAACAGAGCAGGAATAAAATGTATTGAATGTGCAGCTGTGGATTGCGGTACATAAAGTTAAGTAATGCTTTCATGGTGGATTGCTTTGTGAATACATAAGAACATAGAGTATCTAACATCTCAGTTCATTATAGGTACACTTTAGCAGAATGTAATGTAATTTCCAATTCTTCTCCAATTTTTGTCTTTTTGGCAGGTTATTTAACTGTTTCCATAGAGCCTCTTCCTCCTGCTGTCATTGGAGACACAGTCACACTCAGATGCAACTTCCAAACAGACAGAAACCTCCGAGAGGTTGTGTGGTTTCGGGTGAGTATGCAGGTGAACTTAATGTAATAACAGTTGCTTGCCAACTCTTTCTGTACATAGTTGATGAAATTCCCTCCTCCTCCAGCTCCTCAATATGTCCGTTTGAAAATATCCATGTTTAGTGTACAGTCATACAGAACCTTGGTCCTTTGTTAGAATTGAGATTAATGTAGATGTACTGAATGTTCTTCCTGGTGGTGACTTATTTTGTGCTTCTAGACACAAAAAAGACTTAAAGCAGATTAGACTGCACTTATGGCTCCTCAGTTCTTTGAGCTAACTGCTAATATCAGCATTCTAGCATGCTCCAAATATATGCTGTATATAAATTATTTTCCCAATTAATTGATTATTCAATTGCTCTATATGATATCAGAAATAGTGACATCAAATATCTTGTTTTTTCTGACCAACCCAAAGAGATACAGTTTACAAACACAGAAATCAGAGAAAAGCAATAAATGCTGGAGAAGTTGGAACCAAAGAATGTGTTAAATTTGTACATAAAAAAATGACTTAAACAATAATTAAATTATAAAAATAATTGCTGATTATTTTTCTTGACTAATTAATTGACAGATCATTGCAACTCTAAGTTGCGATATTTAGCTCATTCACAGCCTAATTTCATTCTGATAATCTACAGAGCCAAGATGGGGTTATGAATAATAATAATAATAATAATAATAATAATAATAATAATAATAATAATAATATATGCTTAAATATTTCCTAGAGTATTTTCTATGGTCAAAATGAGAAAATAAAGCATGAGAACTGTCTGTCAGGATTTTTTAAGCTTTATCTCTTGTCCTGGCAGTATACAGCTCACTCTGCTTCATTTAGGGCTTCCCATATATTTTGCTGCTAATTCAAACTATTATAGCCAACTTATTCAGTTCAAGTGACCAAACCATTTAGTCAAGTGGGATGTTAAAATACCCTCAATCAGGGTTTTGTAAACAATTTCTGAGACTAATTGATTCACTTGCAAACTCTTAAGTCTCCTGAGAAGATAGATTTCCTAAAAACATAAGGAGCTAAACTGTGCAAAGATATTTTAACACTGTAAAACTTTATCATTAAGTGGGCAATCAAAAACAACAGGATCTGTTGTAAAATCCTGCTTGGCAAACGATCATTTCTCTAGTCTTATCAACACTAATCTCAAAACTGCTACTTTTACACCATGACTGATGAGTGTGTTTGGGCCAAATACTGAACAAGGCCAATTAAGGCCATGTTGCCCATGTACTAAACAAATGAAAACCCTGCTCTTTGGTTTTAGATTCATTGGTGTACAGTGAGCAAGTCAGACATTGTTCTACTGACAGACTGTCTGTGGTCAGCTGACTGTTACTAACAGGGCATTCTTCCTTCTTCTTGGTCCTTCACATTGGTGCATTTAAACCTTCTCATTCTTGTCTTACAATAGTGGTTAATTTGCATGTTAATTGTTAGTTGCAGTACAATTAGCACTTAATCATGGGTGTACTAAGTGAGATAGATATGGCTGGCTGTGCCAGCCTTCCTGCTCCAATAAATAGCCACTGTTCTGCAATATCATGACGCTCTGCTGCAAAAAAGCATTTCCTCCAGACCTCTATGATAAAAGAACCATTTACAGTACACATCAAGGGGACGGGGAGACACTAATTACATCTATAATGTGCCACATATTACAAAAGCAAACCAGAAAGGGGGAATTTTTAAAGCAAACTGTGCTTTGCAAGAAGATTTTGTTTAAATAAGCCTGATTTCTAGTAGTTATTAATAAACCAAATACTTGTGTAGTTTTGAGCTGACAATGAGTCTGGATGAAAAGTGGGGGAAAGACCAAGTCACAAGGTTGGCTAAGAAATACATCAAGTTGTATTCAAACTGTGATGATAATGTACTTTCACTCACTCTCATTTCCTCAGGTGATTGAAGGAGTCAGTGCCAAGCAGAAGATTTTCACCTATGAAGCCATGTACAATACCAGCTACTCCCACATGGAGGACAACCACAGACGAGAAGGCCTGGTCTACCAGTCAACTGTGCGGTAAGGCAGGCTACTAATAGTGTACAAGGTGTGTTGTGTTCAAATAATGGATCCAAACATCCAGACCCTTTTTGGGCATGACAGTTATTGAGGTTCTGGAGCCTGTGAGCTGGAGCCAATTACTCTTGACACTGGATGATACGGTACACCCTGGACAGGTCTCCAGTCTATCACAGGGCCAACATTTAGAGGAAAACAACCAGTCACGCTCCTATTCAAATCAGAGTTGGCAGTTAACCTAAGCTGGGAGGGACATTAAAACCGGCTTTCTTGTGACCAAGGGTTCTATTTGTAAAGGGAATTGAGATTGGAGCAAACCAGTGGGCTTTTTTTCCCCTGAAATGTTAAAAATGAAAGAGATGGTAAAAAAATTTTCTTGTATATGAACAGGCTTCCAGAGGTCCAGATTGAGGATGACGGCCTGTATGAGTGCCATGTGGGGATTTATGACAAGAGCTCTAGAGACAAAGTAATTCTGGCCTCAGGCAGCATCATTCTCACTGTGATAGGTATGTATTAATTTCTGAAGTCTCATGAAGTCTCATGTTTTTTAAATACCATATAGGAAAAGTCAGGGCATCACCACAGCATAGATACAGTATCTATAGAAAATTTATTGGCAATCATTACAGTAATAAAGAATATAATTTTGTGCTGGAACCATTTCTTCCTGACATAAGTAGGTTGCAATGACATTATGCATTCAGATCATTAAAATAATGGGAAATAATGGAAACTCTGCGGCTATATCCATTTCATTTCAAAAATATTGGAATTCAGAATTCAAGAAATCAGTGATTGTTGAATGATGAATTAATGATGATGAATTTTTAATTAAACCAAAGAGGTTTGTTTATGGGCGTGTTTGTCAGTAGGATTAAGCAAAAACTACTGAATTAATTTGCACTGAACTTGGTGGAGGACTGGGGCAGGTGTCAGGGTAACGGCTCTGGCTGAGCGACA
>CM029111.1:580451-627951 GCA_016859345.1 Istiophorus platypterus
GGATGGAGAGCTTATTGATGTAGTGCCTACTCCCCAGTCTTCTTTCTCAGTGGGGGACCAAGGTCAAGAAAAGAGCCAGTGGAGGAGCCAGGCGAGGCTCTGGAGTTCCCACGTTCTCACCAGTCGAGAACTTGATGACACCAAACTCCACAAGTTCCTGTCCCTGCTTGAAGAAGAGGGGAAGATAGCTAGGCTGGGCCAAGATACCCCCAATGGCTCTGAGCAGGGCCGAGAGCAAAGGTCTGAGTCCTACCCCAAGCCAACCCAACATGAGGTGATCCCTGAGACCGTGGTGAGCCGAGAGTATCCCCGCTGGGTCCAGAGCAGTGAGCCGCTCTATTACTTTGAGCTACGGCAGCAGGTAGCAGGTGATGGCACCATAGAGGTGAGAGCCATGCTAACCTGGTGCC
The DNA here is from genome assembly GCA_016859345.1 of Istiophorus platypterus. NCBI lineage: Eukaryota > Metazoa > Chordata > Actinopteri > Istiophoriformes > Istiophoridae > Istiophorus > Istiophorus platypterus. The sequence continues at coordinate 580,862 of CM029111.1, forward strand.
TCAACCCCCAGCTGGACAATGAGGCACTGTTCAGCTGTGAGGTCAACCACCCAGCTCTGTCCATGCCCATGCAGGCTGAGGTCACACTGGGTGAGTCATGCACCTTCACACTGGCTGAACTAATTGCACAGAGAATCTTCTCTGAATCTAGTCACTTGGATAATCCAGATATAAGGTGACTGCAGAAGAGAACCATTGATATCAGACACATTCCTAATGCACTGGTTGCACGAGGGCCTGCAGATAGTTCTATACTACTGTAAACCCTCCTGTACCTACAGTACTCTCTGCTGTCAACATTTCCTGTACATGACAAACTAATACCAATCAGTTAACAATCCGCCTTGGGGACCTTGGGGCCTGCTGTGTTTGTTCATGTAGTAGTATAAGACAGTATGCATGACTCTTGAGGGTCACGTGATGGAGACAGCTTTTTTGTAACATTGCTAGCTTGTCTATTAGCTTGTACATTAAGTCACAATTAAGAAAAGAATTGCATAACAAAGCCCAGCTTGAAAAATATTTAAAGATCACTTCAGCAAAGGGAAAAAAGGCGTAATGCTCCTCCACCACGTGACATTATACTCTTCATAAATATTAATGCCAACATAATTTTCAGTCAATAAGATTTGAAAACAAAATACTGTATAATTATCTCATGCCCCAACCAATTATCTCTGTGAGGCCTAAAGCAAAACCTAACCTAAGACTCAAGCCCGATCACAGAAGGGGACTTTCGTGTTTGCAAAATTACACTATTGAGAGATTAGGGTAGCTGAGCTAGCACTGGCTAGAGTCCACTAAGTGCTTGTTAGGCCCAAGAGTCTCATCCTTTCAGTTTGGTTAATAGTCAGTCTTTTTATTGTGCATGTGATTGTTAATTATTGCTTTGCTTAGTAGCTTGGTTGATTTCTCTTTATTTACTGTAAAACAAAAACAGAAGAACACAATTATCACAGTATAATATCCACTCAATAGTGTCAATTCCTAATAGCACTCCTTGCAGTCTTGTTGCACAATACACAATTGCTAATACTAAAAAAACCTCAGAAACTAAAAAACCTCAGAAACTCAGAGGGTCCACATATTTAAAAGAAGAACACAAATTAATAATTTTTGAATAATTAATTTTACCCCCCCCACACACATTTTTTTCTTTTTTTTTTGTTCTGCACTCTTATTACTACTTGCCAAGCAGATAGGCAGGTTGTAGAAGCCGGTTCTCACTTGCAGTTGACAATCGCAGAGTAATTACTGCAGCTTGTAAGCCACAGGATGAAACCACTCACCTGTACACTCGTGCTAGCACCGCAACTATTTTTGTTTGCAAAAATTATTTTAGGCCCACTGGGCAGGGCATATTCATTGGCAACAAAATGAATCCCCATACACCCCAGATGTGCGGAGCTGAAGCTCTCCAGAAGGCCACTTGACCCAATCCTGAGGGATGTGGTCACTGGCCTCCTTCGCCTCTCCACAGAGGAGCAAGAGAGGCTCTGTAGTAACAGTCCGAGTGACTGCCACGCTGCACTACAGGAACTTGCTTACTGTACAAACAGCTTGGTCGGGAAGCCTGAGCATACTATTCAAGACATGGTATGTGAATTGTTCCTGGTTTACCAGCGCAAAGCCCATCTGCAGAACACAGAGCAGCAAACACAACTCACTCAGCTGCAGAGGAAAAAATGCCAGCCTGTGGCAGGAAATGACCTCCAACCAGGCTGAGCTGGACTGAAAGCAGGGAGATCTTGATCTCCTGCGAGTAGAGGTCCGCACTGCTTAACAAGGAGCAGAATCCAGGAACGAGGAGGACTGGTCCAGTCAGATGAGTAGTGGCACCGACCTAGCTACCCAGGAAGCACGTGACAATGTCCCTGGGCTAGAAGAGGTCACCCCCACGGGCTAAGTGCCTCGCGCCTCATTGTCAAGTAAGACATGTCTGTCTTGGAGGTTGGGACCCTAGCAGCTGTCCAACACAGCATGAAAGGAGGTTGGAACTATCAAGCATCCCCATGAGGCTGCTCTTGGGACACAAGTGCCCCAAGCTGTGGGGCTGCGCCCCCTTTAGCCCTTAGCTACACCTGCTTCAATAGAAAGGGGGGGGTGGCAATTCCCATGCCCAAGATGGCATGGATGACCTTAAACGGCCACTAACCCGTGAGCTGTACATACCATGAGACACACACCCACGTGTCAATCATACTCCCTCGCTACCACCACGGGGAAGAAATCCTCATCGCCACAGCGACCTGAGTGGCTCGGGAAGCTCGGACTGAGATGCTCAATGGTCATACCACACCCGGCAGATCAAGTCCCTTGCTAAGGACATAGAGCACTTCAGTCCGGCCAGCCGAGATGCCAACATTCGAGAGATCAAACACTGTTTGATCGACTTGCCTCACGCCATGTCACGTGAGAAGCTTAAGTCGATCTGGAGGACAACTGTAAGGAGCATCCATGTGTTCATGGAGGCACTACCAAATGACATCCGAGACTGCTACGCAACACTGCCGAAGGCCCTGCGTGAAGAATACTCGCCATATACTGACGAAATCTCTGCCACCTTCAGCGCATTTTCCACCTTTCAAAAGAAGCACGAGTCCCCTCAGGACTACTACAGGCGTCTGAGAACTGTGTACTTCCAAGGACGTAACCCCCCAGACCTGGAGGAGGACTGCGCTTTTAAGTACTTGTTCTTCCACAACCTCCATTAGAGCCTGCGCTATGATGTCATAATGTACTGCAGAACCCGTGGCCTCAGTATGCCGGACATCAGGAAGTACGTGCAGTTGACATTGGAGACAAGCAGACACCTTACTGGAAGATGTGAGGGTGATGCCAGGGTCCTTGGGATCCAAGCTTCAGAGAATGCCAACTTGGCACTGGAAGGCAACAAGGTGTCTTGTGCTAGAATAGACGTCAGAACTAGACCCCCGAAGTGCAGACCACCTCCGCAGCAAGGGGGACAAAACCAAGGGGGTGGCGACTATACCCACCCCCAGAAACAGACAAGGCCACAGTAACTGGGAGACTTTCCATCAAAAGGAAAGGGCCAGTTTGAGCGGTACCCCAGAAAAAGGAACCAAGGAAGAGTGTGCCATGGGAACACTCTGAGCCCCCCCAAAGGGAGGGACCTGCAACCGGAACTTCGAGAGCTTGATCCAGAGGTGTACTACAGAGGTGGTGAAGCAGCTTGATGTGCTCCATCGCCCACCAGGCCCGCTGGACTCCCCAAAAAAACCTGGCGCCGGCCCCCCATCAGCAAGACTAGGCCAGGCAACTGTACCCTCTACTGCCAAAGTTTACTTTGGAGGCCGGGGTAAGGAGCCAGGAGAACCTAGGGCATTCCCCGAGGCGGTCATACAAACCAACCCACGCCCTCCTTTCCTGTCCTCCTTGGATGATTTGGTCCAAAAGGGCAACGCCCAGTGTAGCCACACCAAAGTGGTGATGGGGGGGTGCGCAAGTGCCCCTGCACATTTTGACCCTGGTTCTGAGACCAGACTGGTAAATTCACACGATTCCGCAGAAGTTGAGAGTGCAATGCTCACCCTGAGTAAGCCCTGCACTGTGAGCATCACTAGCTACATGCAGAACAGGTCACCCATAACCAGACGTGCCTGGATTGACCTCACATTTCAGAAAATGACCCTCGTTCACTCTCCACAACTACGCACTTGACACAGAGCCACTCCTTATTGGTCAGGACCTGCCGGACCGGCAAGCTCTGCTCATCCAATGCCACCGCACACACACCTGGGCTCAAATTGACGCTCCCAAGCCACTTGGCCTGGTGGTGGGTTGGCCAATCTCAAATGAACAAGTCATCGCCATCCAGGAATATGGGGAACCCCTATCGGTGCTCAGGCCATCCCCTGAGCCTGGCTCTGACCTCATTACACCGCCTGCGAACCCTCAGTCACCGCCGACTGGCAACCAAGAGTCTCTGCACAGCCATGGGTCATCCCTCTGTCCATTGACGACACAAGCGCAGCCTTGTACAGTCCCCAGGTCATCAGAGGCATGCACCTCAACGGTACCTTAGCCCCGGAAGCAATACTGGCACTCTGGTTGGAGAAATCTGCTGTCAGTCAGGATCTGTACGACGACTTGTGCCAGCTTGACCCTCCTCCTCTTGTGTAGCGAAGCCACTGTCTGCTCTCTGCACAGACACCGCAGACCCCAGTCAAAGCAATCGGAGTGTGTGCCCTCTCCATGTAGATTGGGAGAAAGGAGATGGTGCATTCTTGGAGCGTGGTTCCTCACCTCCAAACCCCATTCTTCATGGGGGCTGACCTACTCGTCACACTTGGTGCCCAGCTGGAAATGGTCAACCAAGTCCTGTGGTCCCAAGCTGATGCTGGAAAGCACCCTATTAGTTTGGCCACCCTTGGGCTCCTCCTCAGTGGTTTGGTCATCGCAGCAATTATTCCACATACATATACAGGCACATACAAACCCTACAGACCAGACTGGTCATCCTCCATCTCATCCCATTGTGATTTGCATACCAGTCTGTGTCCCCACCCCACAGGCTTACTCCAATCCTCCCCAGGAGTAAGCCACCTAACCACCTTTCACCTTCCTTTCCTCCTTTCTTTTTCTTTTTCTTCTCGTTCCTCTAGTGAACAGTGACAATAATCTAAAAGCAATAAAGAAGGTGAAAGTCTTGATTGTTATCATGTCTTGACACCAGAATGTAGCTAATGCAATGAGAACTCTGCCCAGAGTTAGCCTCAGAACTGCCCAGATGCTAAAGCCCTCAGTACTCTAACAACTGTATGGACTGTCACATCCTGCTGAACCGCAGGAACACACGGACTTTGAAACCCAGGTTACACACAATCTACAGAACTGTTTGACCCTAAGTTAATCAAAAGGCTATGACCGGCATCCCCCAACACATGCAGTGTCAGCGGACCAGCGGCGTTCCCCCAAAATCCATGACTCCCATTGGGTGAAAATCCGCCATGGTCAGTCCCAAACTGTGAAGTCACCCAAAGTTATATTTACGCAGAAATTCCTGAAACTCATGCTTCTGGCTTGGACCTTAGCTACAACCAGCGAACTCCCCGCCAATAGAAGTGGCAATGATAACCGCGCCTAAGATCAGACCCGTCCCACGTGGCGAACACTAGTCAATACACAGTACAGCCCAGTTTGAGACCATGGATCGACCCTCTCGCCCGGATGCCTGCAGATGCGAAACCTGGTAGCTACCTGTTTCAAAAAGATGAAGGAACACAGACATTACTTCTTCCAAAGTCGACTAACTAATTCTCCGCTGTGAGCCAGAGTTAGGTCGCCTCGCCAAAGACAAGCCATCTTGCCGAAAAGACACATTAGCCACTGATAGCCGCTAACCAATGCCTCCTCGCCTGCACAAAGGACACCGAGGACGAACAAAACACACCGCTTGACCTGCAAGAGAGTAAGAAGCTTATAGCTCTGGTCAGATGTTAGCAATTAGTGTGTGTTAAACTGCTGCTGTTGCAATATTGTGAAAATATTGTTGTGCTGCTGCTATTTATTCATTTAGGTTACTATACTTGAATGAACTTTATTTCGATCCGTCTGTAGTGGATCAACTTATGTCTTGCTCTGCACTCAAGATTGAGACCAGTACTATCTGTTTTTAGTTAAAGGTCCAGACTCTCACCTCTCATCAGCTGAGCCGAGCGAGTTTCTGCGTAACACAGATAAATACTGCCCCTCGATCACGATCGCCAGAATGTTGCTGCCGAACCCTTCTACCTCTTTTCTTTCTTTACTAACACACACACACACTCTTATACAAACACCTGAGTGCAGGGAACCTCCCGCTTAGCTGTTCTCCCTTTTGTGAAATCCCGTGTTACCAGCGAGCCGCCATTACACTTGACAGTCTTCCTTCCGGCCGACCCTCAGGTGACGTGACCGTAACTAGTCACGTCTGCCATCTTGTTCCACCTCCCCTCAGGTGCATGCACACCCATATCCACTCCCGTACACACACAAATACATACACACATGCTAATACTTGTTTATCATCAGTAGTAGCAGTGTATGATAGGATCTGTTAGACAGAAATGATATTAATCGGAAATTGATACTGAGAATAAATCCTGTTATATTTTTTAAAGAGAAGTTGCCGTGGTTTTTTTCTGTTTGCATATTGTGATACAAAGCTGGTTGGAGTCAGTGCCGACCTCCACTCCTTCTTTGTTCACTCTACAAATACCAAATATTGTCATTGGTGAACGCCCCTTTGAGACTGCATCCAATATTTGGTTATTGGTCCGGGTTTTCCTGGTGGTGCCCCATTATTATTAATCTCGATTAATAAGATTCATTTAATTTTCAACATTATCTTTGATAATTATTATTGCTAATAACCAAATTTCGCTCCTGCACTGCACAACAGCCTTCAGCACAGTTTATGCTGCTTCACTTCAAGTGGGTTATACCATAGTTACATAAAAAAGTGGTGGACATGTACTGAATATTTTCTGATCTGATGGGTAGATCCTTGAAATGTTAATTGCCATATTTTGGTCACACATACTATTAGGACTTTCCTGTTATTGAGACATCTTATTGTGAAACAGCAATTCATCATGATATTTTACTTTTCTACCAGCTTCTCCCAGAGGACCCAAGCTGTTCATGAGCCCCAATAAGGCCAGGGTGGGGGATACAGTGCGGATCACTGTCCAAGGCTTCCAGCTGGGACCCTCTGAAGTGAGTTCCCAACATAGTGGCTCTTTGAACAGGAAGAGCTCTGTGAAGCTCCAAAAATGTCAACAAAGGGTAGGAGACATTCCAGTACCAAAAACATGGACAGAAAAAAAGGCACTCTCCTGACCACATTTCAAAGTGTACCATATGTTTCTGGATTGAGATCCTTCCTTCCACACAGTTTGAAGAAACTTGAATCAAATGTCTGTTTTAAGCAGGGACAATGTTAACACTCCATACTGGCTCTTTCAAGGAAACTCTGAAATGGTGGGATGTTGAGTTGATATTTGGTATTCCAATAAAAAATTGTGGTTATGATGATATTTAGATGTTCTAATCAACCATGCGAGACATTCAATGACTGAAATTCTTCTGTAATGTAACCTGTGTTTAGACGTGTTTTTTCTGGCACAGAACCCAATTCAGTTATGGTTCATTCTTCAGTGCTTGTATTTTCCCACTATCCTAGAGAGTGGAATTTTTTTTACATTCTAAGTTTAGCAGATGTGATATCATACACAGTTTGAACCAGAACACCACTTGTGCTTTTTGACTGAAAAAAACAAACTTCATCACCAGGCTGCTGCATTTCCTTCAAACAACATAGCCATGGACTCCCAGCAATGTGCTGTATATAATGTGTGCAAAAGCTTGAGTGATGTTGCGCAGCTGTTATTTTTTCCTCCTGGTATTGTTGCAAGATACTTTGAAAACATTTGTTGGACTTGACAGGAAAGCGGAAATGACGAGCTGACATTAGGGACAGATGAACCAACCTACATGAGGAAATCAGCTTAATTGAGGCATATTTTATTATTATTGTAATTATTAGTTGTATTGATGATGATAATTATTTCAAAACTTTTAAAAATAAAACATTTTTTATGGAAACTTTTGGGTGAAACCTGTTCAATTATTTCTTAGAATCTTTTATCTCTGAAAACTTTCACCTTGTTCTCTCAGCTTGGTTTGTAACCTGACCCTGAAGCTTTCTGCTCTCACATGCGTGTGTGTGTGTGTGTGTGTCAACAGAGTGAGGTCTTTCCTGAGCCCATGTTCACCTGGACCAAGGTTGGTGGACATTTGCTGGATGGTAGAGAGGAGCATGATGGCAGGGAGCTCATTCTAGAGAGAATTCCTGCTGAGCTCAATGGCTCCATGTTCCGCTGCACGGCCCAGAATCCTCTGGGCTCCACAGATACCCACACTCGTCTCATTGTGTTCGGTGGGTCTGTTTGTGGGAGTATATGATCTCATTATCTATTATTTCTTCAGTGTGCCCACAGTAATTTTTTTTTTTTTTACTTTGTGTGTTTTTACAGACAACCCAAGACTGAAGAAACATTTTATTGGTAGGTCACTCTATGCCATTGCCAGTTCAGGCGCTGTTCAAACTGTTGTTCTGGTAACTTCCCATCATTTTAATTAACCATTAGTATAAACACAGGGTGACCATAGGAATCCAGGCTCCTGTGTGGCTGTTTCAGCATTTCCAACAACCATTAAAAACAGAAACCTGGTCCCCAAAATGTTCATTATTCAATAAATAAACAAGGAACTATCAAACAAAGTAAAATGTTCTGTAAAATATATAAATATGTAAAATATATAAATATTAAATTATTAAAACTCATAACATTTTATAATTCTAACTTTTCACTTCATAATGTCACTGGTCATGACAGTGGTGTTATCGCTCTCTAGCCCTTAGGCCTATCTTAAGATAGCAAGCTCAACAACTTCTCTTAGAATTAGCCAGTTAGCTCCTTTTAGCCAGAGCAAAAGCAATATCAGCCTGCCACTGTAAATAAATATCTACTAATATCTCCTTTGGGTAATAAACCAAGCTCACATCCCCAACTAACCAGCTAGTTAGGTAGCATGTGAAGCCTAGATAAAAGTGTCAAAATTAAGAGGAGATATAATTGTGTTCATAAATATGACAAGATTGATAATAACTGCTACTTATGTGCCCAAAGGAAAGCGAGTCCTACAATTGACTCTTGGGTTCATAGCAAGTAGGTTTTTTAGATGAGCATTTTAATCCCCCTTCTAAACTGGAATTATACTTCTCTCAGTTGCACATTAGCAAGCCTGCATGGGGTTGTCCAGTTTCATCTCTATTTTGACCTGTGACCTGAAAGGATTTCAATCAACCAATCAGCTTGCTTGATGTGCAGGCTCCCTCTCCTTACAGGTCTGTAGGGAAGGTAATGTATGGAGAAACTTTACCCAGTCCTGAGAGAATTGAATAAGATGTTATGACTGATATGATGGTATGGTAATGAATGATATCGTAAGTTCAAGCAAAACAAACATGGCCTATATGGCCTATTCTTTGAGACAATTTGATTTGCTGGAAACATGTACTCAAGAGTACAGCCCCCTATGGAGTTTTCTTGTTAAACAATTCCTGTTTGCTTTCATTGCTTGTCAACAAAACAGATTTGTTTAAATGTATTAAATGCTGCATTTTTTTACATCCATGTTTACTAACTATCTTTATGGCCTTTGTGGGCACATTATTATATTTCTTGGTGCAATTTTGCAATCAACTGTAAATCATAAGGATAGAGTGCAACAAACATCAAATCATGTTTGCATCCTCTTCCTTGTGCAAGATACAAACAAAATAAGACCCATGCATAAAGAAATTGCTCCATAGCATTACTCGTGGTCAAAAACTCCACAGAGTAACCTTTAAGTAATAATGCAGCCTGACTAAGGTGATATTGTACTTCAATGACGTAAAGCCCCCAAACAGATATACAAATTAAATCACAAAAAGCCAAGTGACACAGTGAGAACCAGGGATTTTTGGGAAGTTGCCATTTTTGTCTGGTTATTAATCCAGGCTTGCTTAGTATAAAACATTTCTAAAATAAAATTTGCACATTGTTTAAAAATTCTAATGCTATTATTGCCAATGACAGTTTACAATTTTGCCTTTTAATTTGCAACTAGACCAGTTTTGAAACTATGTATATTTGATGCTACCTTTTAAATTTAAAACCTCTATAATACCAGTTTACCCAGCTGGTTGGCTTTTTGCTCTCTTTTTCCACAGGAAAAAACTTGTTCTTGACCCTCACTGTACATGTTTATTTATTTAACTTATTCATTTGTTCCAATACCACAAATGTGAATATTTTGTGGTCCCCCTGAATTTTCTACAATAGTAAATTTTTCATGTTTGGGGTTTTGGGTGGTTCGTCAGGAAAAAAAAAAAAAAAATTTCACTAAGTTAACTCCAGGGGATAATGATAGACATTTGTCGATATTTTCTTAAATTTTATACACATGGCATTAAATTACTACAACCTTTCCTGGGGTTTTCTGCCTATAATTTACACACAGCAAGAACTTAAACACAACAAATCACAATAGACACTAAAAAAATTTAGGTCATAAACTAGAATGTTACACTGGGTCCCTCTTCAAGACCAAGGCCGCAAGATGGAGGATGGAGGACCCCTCATAGCTGATAGTTTACCCTTAATTTTAAAGTTAATTTTAATTTTAAATTCTACATTCTAATTTAAAAAGATTGAATGTAAATTATCCTTTAATTTTTAGTTGTTACGTGAAGTTGGAACAGTTAATGCCACAGTCCTAGTGTAAGTTGTGATCATATGAATCTATAGCAGTGTTCTGTAATGCATGCTGTCTTGTCTGTGTTCAGCTAATGATGCAGCAGTAAGTTGGTGCTCCCTCACATTAACCTCCATGTTACTGCTGCTGAGCTTCACCTTCGAGCTGACGTGACCGAAGGTTTGCTGCACCGCCATACACCACCACCCACATCCAGAAGCACCTGCTCTTTAATGACCCCCTTGCAGTATCTAAACCTAAACTCTGCTGCTCTGCTGGAACATTAAATGGTGCAGCAGGACTTCAAGAGGAGAGAGGACAAATGGTGATGCAGCATCAGACATGAAACAAAGGTCAAGTTGCTGTACAGCATGTCATCACACTGTGATTTACTGATTGCAAGTGTGAGGAGACACTACCGGTATTATACTAATGGAAATCCTGGATGCAGTTTGTGTGATATCACCAATAAATGAATGCAGATCCCAGTGTATAATGGCATTGAAGAAAGGTGGTCCTGATAGGCTAAAGGCTGATCAATCAAAATAGCCAGCTTTTATGCTGACAAGACCAGATAAGATCACATTTTTCATCACCATTATGCCCCTTAGAAAAATAGCATTCCTCAACTTCACTTGCAAAAAAAAAGGATATGATATGACAGAGCCATGTGAAAGTGATCGTAATGATTTGTTACCACCCATGAAGGCTGCTCAGACCAAAAAATTGACATCAGGTAGCAACTTGTCAGGGCTGTTATTCTGTGGGATCTGGTTAGGGAGGTTTAATGTTCATTGGAGTTCTTGGATATCAAAGAAAATTGCAGAACACTGACTGTGTTGGTTCATTTGGGCCTAGTATTTTCCCTCCCTCCACACACATTCTCAAAGCTGACATCAAAAATCATTATTTCCAAAAATGCTTCTCTAACTCTTTAAGAAAAAATTTATTTTTTCATTCTGGGCCATAAGTATGTATAAAGATACCAAAGCAGGATAACCTCTCTGTTACTGTTGGATTTTAAAGGTGCTTTGTGTCGATCACACAGTGCTTCCTTGTATAAATGATGGAGCTCTCCTCCAGGAATCAAAAATGTGTACTGGAAATGATTAAATTGTCCAAAATCTTCAAATGTTAAGGATTCCGTGTATATTTTTAGTTAAAAATTTGCTTTCAAATTACTGCCTATAGCTAGACATGTGTTTGGCAGTGCTTGAGAAAGGTCCAACTGCAGACGTCATGTCTTAAGACACCAGGTTTACAAGCCATTGAAAAGACCGTAGGATCCCTATAGGCAATAGGGATAGGGCTCACAAAGCAAATTAATGGGCAAACTAAAATGATGACCTGAAGATGGCTCCAGATCAAGGGTGCCCAACAGTTATCTGCAATCTTGTGTTACACCTGGATTTTGGTGTGATTTCATTCAAGACAATCATAAAATGAATGCTGGAGAAATAACACCTATTATCACTGAAGATGATGACTTCTGACAACAAACATACAGCGTATACAGCAAGGATGATAAGTATTTAGACAGGGATACTTAGAATTTTGCCTTTGTGCATCACATGCATTTGAACCTTCAATTCAATGAGTTTAACAAAAACTTCACATTAATTGTTTAGGAATTACGGCCATTTTTCTACATATTCAGTGGCTCAGAAATAATTGGACAAACCGACAATCATAAAAATTAGTTCTAATACTTGGATAAAAATCTGAAGTCTGGAACCCACAGACATCACCAAATGCTGGGTTTCCTGCCTTGAGATGTTTGAGCTGCTATTGCACGTGCCCTCAGTTTTGCCTTCAGTCAGTGAAGACTGAAGAAATTTTTGGGTTCAGTTTCCCAAGGACACTGATATGCAGACTGGAGGAGACGGGGATCAAACCACCACCCTTCTGGTTGGTGGTTTGATAAACTTGACCACTCTACCACCTGAGCCACAGCTGCCCAAGGTGACTGACTTGGACATTGAATAGTCCATTTCTTTGCCTTTGCTTTTTGTAAAATCCCTTGAAATAAGCTGAAAGTCTACACTTGAATGACATCATAGTTTGTCTGTTTCAAAACTCTTGTGGGGGTGTACAGAGGCAAATTTCTAAAAACTGTGTCGTTGCTCAATACTTACATTTGTTTTTGTAAATAAAATCATCATGACCCTTACCCAAAGAGGTTTGAGTATTTAATGAACAAATACTTTCTATTTTGGTTAAGTTTGGAAATGATATATCCCACACAAAGAGTGCTGCAGATGTGGAGCTTTATTTAAACCAGTCTATTTGAATGTTATTTTACAGAATCACAGACTGAGACTTCTTCTGAACTCCACTCTTCCTCTGTAGCACACAATTCAAACTCAAGTCACAAAAATCTCACATGACTCCAAAATCAAAACCTAAAGCTCTGACAATTAACAGGCAACTCCTCAACAAGTTGTGCACAATTAAAGGTGAACTCTGGTTAGAGGGCAGTCTACACTGACCTTTAGAGGAGAAATCTGGTTAGAAACGACAGTGGGCACATTAAAAAACAGGGGCTGCTTAATAAAAGTAGAGACATCAGGACCTGGAGGTCTGTGGTTATCAAAGGCAGAGATAGTGTCAAACAGCTCAAGTATGTGTGAGGCAGGGGAGCTGCATGACTCTCCCCACCTTGTGTCAGCGCAAATCCCCTCACTCACTCACTCTCACACACACACACACACACACACACACTAAGTAAGCAGTCTTTAATAAACAAAAATAGAGTTGTAAAGGCAGTTACATTTCACATTATTTGAGCCTCTGTTGTTATTCTCCATAATTCATAATTAATACACTATGTACATGGCTTTATAGTATAGTACACCTGTCAGATGTGTACACCTGCTGCCATCAGCAGCAATATAAACAGAGCCAGCTTGTTAGGAGCATTTTCTAATTATACACAGTCAAACTAACACTTCCTTGTATATGTATTTTATGTCGTACATGTATGTACATGTATACATGTATGTACATGTAATATTTGTCATGCATCAGGTCATGTGACTAAACCAAGTGCACCAGTGCTTGGCTACTCCCTGCAGCATGTCAAACACTATATAAAAACAGAAGCCTACAAAAGTCAATAAAAATTAATACCTTCTCAGGATATAAGGAGAGCTAGTAATCCTTCAAAGACCATCTCAGAAAAGTCATATGATCAGGACTCAAGTAGTAAGTGGTCCTCATTCTCACTGGCAGGCAGCATGAGCTGCTGCTCGTAGTACAAACTCTTGGCATAGTTTATTTCTTGAGAGATTTTGATAGCGAGATTCTCACTCTTCACATGGACCTGTGGAGAGGATTGTTAGATGATTAGACAGAAGTTTCATTAACATGTACAACATACTCCATGACCCACATATGTATTGAAATTCCTGATCCTAGAAGTCAATTTCTGACATCTCCTGTCTGATCACCTTTGCTCCTTCTGAAAGACCACAAATAAATACTGTTAGTATTAAGGTGTTCTCAGATATATCACTTTGCCAGGTCACGACGGGGCTGCAATTAATCAACTGAACATTTTAGAATTGTCAGTATAACTGTTTCAGATTATAATAGAGGGATATATTCTTGCTTTGATGGAGCTTAGAGATGTAACAGACTACACATTTGACCCCAACCAGTCAGGGGTTAAGGTCTTTAAGGCCTGTGTGAAGTACAGAAGTCATTAGGAGTGACTTCACTTTTCCACCTAGCAACACCACTAACAAATTTTATTGAATAAATGTTGAGCTGGAAATATTCATGGTCACTGGGAGATGAAGGTAGACTATCTTCTTCCTTCAGTCTGTAGAAAAATGACGAGTGTAGGTGAGCAGCATATGTATGCAGAGGTGGGATTCATTTGGTGTAATTCTCCTGACTAAAGGGTAAGAGACAGACAGTTACAGGTTCGCTGATATCAGGTATAACATCATTATTCTTTCTCTTCTCCATGTTTACAGTTGTAGAGTTCTCTGTGCTCTCATCTGTCAGTGTCACTGAATACAATGTAGAAGTTGTGAAATTAGTGAAAGAAGGCACACTAGTCTTTTTGCCAGGATGTCTGGAGGTATTCCAAGATAGGTATTCATTTTCCCACTATTACAATCTACATGGGAGAAACCCAGCAGCTGTCATGTTGTGCATGTTTCTGACAACTAAACTTCATGGAAATGGGCCATTATTCGGCTGATGTCAGGTAGTATGATCCTGACAAAACCTGACATAGCGACCATTTAAAAGACAAATGTTTTGTGGTCAGTTTGCAGTTTACAAACTGACAAGCCAATCAGAGCTTGTAGGTTCAATTACAAAACGAACATACAAGTTCTGATACGCTTGTTTGTTTTTCAGTGATGGTAAGCCCTGCAAACTCTACCATGAGGGCTGAGGCAGAAATCTGCATGGAGAAATAAAAGTAGAGGGGAGGGAGCAACCAATGATGCTATCAATGAAAAATCAGTCAGATGAGTGTCTCACCATGGGTTTCTGGTGAGAGGGGCCAGGAATAGCCACACCACTGCTGGTGCTCTCAGCCTTCTTGGTGAGCTGTACATACACCTTCCCATGATCCTTAGAGACCAGACAGTGATAGAGGTCATCATATTTGACCTCAAGGAAGATGGCCTCGCGATCCACATAGTCCCCTGGCTTCAGGAAGTAGACAACTTTGGAGGAAATGAGGACGCAGTAGCTGTCAATGGGCTCCACAGCTATGAAGCTAGTGTAGGAAACAAACAGTATACAACTGAGTCTAATGGAACTGCAGGTAATCAGGGTATTAGACACATCCAGTGAAATGAGGGAAACTCACAACTCAGAGTGGATGTTGTCAGTGAGGTGGAAGAGCTGCTCCTGACCATCAGCTTGTGTGGTTGAATATCGAGGCAGCAGACCCTGAGGTCCCTTACAGCAGCGTGGCTTCCTGAACCGCTGCACACTGAGCCTGAACAACGCGGTAAGATCATAAACACTTCATACAAAATACACAATTCCAGCAGCAATCACCTGTGTCCACCTGATGAATCTAAACTCAATAATTAATCTTTTAGCTATTTTTTTTTGTCTCTCTCAACTCTTGGAAAAATATCTGGCTCAAAATGTGTCTGTCTGCTGTTTGCAGAGTTTTTCTGAGAACATCTACCTGCTGCAGCCCAAAACAACGCTATTAGAGTGGTGAGAGTAAACCAGAACTGTATAGTTGTGGTCCGGACAGATTAACGATGAGCTGAAACTCACTATAAAGTGGCATAAGAGGGAGGGGAACTGCAGATAAAAATAACTCTTATAGCAGCTTTAACCAGTGCAAATAACCTGATGACAAAGACCTGTCCACTATCCACACTTTTGTATCAAGATATAACAATTAGGCCATTACATGTTCAGTATGATGTTATAAAAGAAACCCAACAGACTTCTACAGCAGGTATTGTTTAAATGGAAAAAAAAAAAAAAAAAGGCATACTTTAGCAGAATCATTTCCCTACTTCTGTCACAAGATTTGTATCTACATTTTATAGCAAACAAGTACAGCTGTTATATTCCCATTAAATTTCTTTTCAAGTTGGATAACACTGACGTCAGTAATGTTTGTTAGTAAGAAGGTGGAGTCATTCTTTTCAGAATCTTAGGTTATACAGGTAATAGACTCAACCCACCTGTGGTTACTGAGACTAGCCATATCCCGCACTGTCTGTGCCGTTTCTGAGGCAAAGTCTAGAGCTCCGGCCACTGGTTTGGTAACAGTTCCTACCAGGCCTTTACCTAGGCCAGAGAAGAAGCCACTGACTCCGCCCTCTGTCTTCACACCCTCCACTGTGGAGGTGATGATACTTGTCATGCCTCCAATAATACCTGGGGGAGTGGGAGTTTATTTAAAGGACATGAAAGCTTGCAGAGATGGTGGGTTCAAGAATAACAGCAACACTGGATTCACTAAGGTACCAAGTATCTCATGCATAATATGTTTACACTAATGTGGCTATGGCCCAGAGCGTAGAGGGACTCCTTCAGTCTGCATGTCAAAATATCCTTGGGCAAGATCCTGAACCCCAAATTGCCCCTGAAGTATGAAGTACACAAAGTATGTCAGTATGTGCATATAGGAAACACAGCATGTATTTGAAAAAAGAAAAACAAAACATTGCCTGAATGTGTTTGAAAGGGTGAATGTGACAGTGGTGTAAAAGTGCTTTGAGTGGTCTAGAAGACTAGAGCAGCACTATATTAACACAGTCCATTTAATGTCTGTGAGATTATATAGTGTGCTGTATGAACTATGGGAGCTTTGGAGCATCTGATTAATCCCTCAGCACTGAAACAGCAGAGCATTTATTTATTGATGCTGAAATTCAGTAGGACATGTTGAATCCCACTGAGGATTATTTGTAATGTTCTCTGTAGTTCAGCTTTGCGTGTGTATCATGCATTACCTGCAGTTTTATCTGTACCAACAATTAGCCACTTACCATGGAGCCTTGAAACCCCTCCCCAGGCAGATGAACACCCATTCACACAATGACTCATGTGACCCCACTCACACGATTATTGGGCGTGGCAACAGCTCACATGTGACCTCAACAACTCTCAAGGTATTTAAAATCTTATAAGAGGTTAAATGCCTAGGCCCTCCACCAAACAATTAGAACTGAAGAAGCCTTTCGGATGAGTAGTGAAATGTCTTCAAGAATCACAAGCAAGTCCAGTTGCCTTCATATAGCGCTCAGAGTTTTAGGTGTTCAGGGGGGTTAATTTTCTCATCTAGAAACTCCCTAAACAGTACTTCTGCCCACTAGCTGTAACTGCTGTAAGTGTAACCAGAAAAAGAAATGTTTCCAGGATGTACCATGAGCCAGTCCATGGATCCCTGCTACCAGGTGCTCTCCACTAGTGGCTCCATGGTATCTGATGTACTCTCGCTCACTCTGGTGCCGGTTGTCCATGGTCTTCCCCAACCCATCTGATAAAGTCCCTGCAAACTGACACACAGAGAACAGGTGGATATTGACACTACCTCTTATACTATTACAATTTAAGCATGCTTTTACTCCTTTATGTTCATGATATTGTTGTTCACCAAGGTCAGTGGTTTGATCCCTGGATCCTCTAGTCCACGTGTCGAAGTGTGCATGGGCATGATACTGAACCCCAAACTGTCCTGATGTGTGTCATCAGTGTATGAGTGTGTGCGTGAATAGGTGGTTGATATTCAGGAGTTGGACACAACTGTACAATACAGCAATGCCCAAGCCAAAGAATAAATAATGACTGTCTTTGATGCACCAGTTTGAACATAAAGAATGCTGTAAAATATACTAAACATACTGTACAAAAAGCAAACAAACACAAAGTATTAGAACCAGTTAAACATAGCTAAGCAGAGATGTACCTTGGCAGCAGAATTGGACACACCGTGGGTAACATTGCGTATAAGACCACCCACGTTGCCGTACTTGATTAGTTCAGAAACACCCTCAGTGACATCATTGAGGAGGCCCATTGGATTTCCTAGGAAGTCCACAGAGCCCAGGATCTGAGCTGCCTGGCTGATCAGCTCCTTAAGACAGGAAACGCCACATGATAGTGATCTGACAGTCCATGACATCACATGACACACCTATGTATGTTATTTTTGCCAGTGGAGCAGCACAGGTTTTAGAAATGGTCTTTCCTTTGCAAAAATATGCTTTTAGTTTACAGTTCAAGAATTTGGACACATTTTTCCCCCCTATCTAAAATCCTGCTATTTTTACTATGCACCCAACACTTCATCTAGCATGAAGTGGCAGGTCATAATCTTTGCCTGATTGGCTACAAAATTTTTTTTGCTTCTGCTATTGCTTTTGTCACGAGCAAAGAACCAGGGATAAACACTAGGCCCATCTTTGGTAAGACATGTTCACACATGTAAGCACAATAATTACGCATCTGGAAGGAAGAAAAGAAAAACAAATGGCAAAAACCCCCAAAAAACAACAACTAGAATTACCACATCACAGATGTATGCCTCCACCAACCAGTCAAGTTGTAGTTTACATCCATGTCTGTCAGGACTCATAAAATTTGTAATTTAGTAAAAGTTTTAAGTATTTTTTAATCATAATTTTGTATGAATTCTTGTGTTATGGCCAAAGAAGTGTTTTTAGGTCACAGTGACCTTGACTTTTAACCTTTGACCTCAAATTTCTAATCAGTTCATTTCTGAGTCCAAGTGAATGGCTGAATTTGAAAAAATTCTCTAAATACCTTCCTGGAATATCATGTTGATGAGAAGGGGATGGACAGAGAATCTGAAACGAAAGCCTGCCTGTAACAGTGCATAAAAACATGGCCCTTGATCTAATACAAGCTTTTATACCAGCGTTTTATACCAGAGTGTCGAGATGGATGTGGTCAGTGTCTTTGTGTGGACTTTACTCAGGAACAATGAAAGAGGACAACTATTCCACACAGGTAAAGAAAAGAAAGTTTTGCCAAATTTTGAAGGGAAACCTTTCAACATGAATAATCTATTTTTGAGAATCAAATACTGGAAGATACCTTTAATCCATAAGAAATGTGTTGCAAGCAAAGTGAAATTCCAACTGGGCACTAAAAGACATTTGGCCAGTAAAGTCAAAGATTTAACAACTTTGTGCTTGGTTGCTTAAATCATTTTGAGATACTTCTTTCAAATGTGGGATTCTAAGATAATGAGCGCAGTAACTGGAATTTCTGATAAAGCTAAGAGTATTTAAGACCCGAAACTATAGCTGTATATAGACGTCTGGGAAGATTACATATTTTGTAAATGTTTGAAGTGAAAAGTAAATGCCACCCCTGGAGCAAATTCACATTAAAAATCAGCCTTTCCTCAAAAGTTAATGCACTATTAATTTTATTTAATCAACTTAATAGAAAAAAACCCCCCAAAAACTAATAGTAGTCTTTGGACACCCCACTGAGTCATCACTTGGTAACTCTTCCTTTGACAGATTTCACAACTTAATGAAGAATTGTTTGTTTCTTAAACCTGGGTAGTAGGCCGTAGGAGAAAACATAACAAAGGCTTAGAATTCAACAAATTTTCATCAGAGATACATAGTAACTGTTCTGGCAGTCTTAGTATTTTCCTGCTCCTGATCAACCATGCAGGTTTTCTGGAAAAGGGACTGAAATTAAATATTTGTGGGTTTTGTAATCAACTCTTGCATAAGTGACTGTGCAGGCCAGTAAAACATATGCAGCACTTACAAACATGCTTAATAGAAGTTTGTGTCCCTCTTACCTCTCTAAAGTGCTTGAGGATGTCGTTGATGATGATCTCCTGGGTCTCATAGGGATGCACTCTAGTGAATGGGTACATGTTGATGACAGCATCTTCAAAGCGAACCAGGGGAAAGCCTAGGGTGCCTTTCAGAGCCTTTTGTCATAGAAAATTCCATATGAAGAACATGTGAGGAAACATGTGAAAGCAGGAGCAAGTGGAAGAATAACAGGAGGTAAAAGTAACTGAGTAACAAAGTAAAAGATGTGTTAACAGGATAACACTAGCATGACTTTCCCTCATCAATATATACTCATTAAATCATAAGTGAAAACAATGTGAGAGATAATTGCAAATTTATTAAAAAAGGAAAAAAGCTGAAATATCACATCGACATAAGTATTCAGACCCTTTGCTATGACACTTGAAATTTAGCTCAGGTGCCTCCCATTTCTGTTAATTATTTTTTAGGTGTCTCTACATCTTAACTGGAGAGAAGAAGGGCCTTGTCAAGAGATCTGGCGTAGAGATGGGAGAAACTTCCAGAAGTATAACCATCACTGGAGCAGAGTGGCAGAGTGGCCTCATAGAAGCCTATCTTCAGTAAAAGACACATGAAAGATGCTTGGAGTTTGCAAAAAGGAACATAAAGGACTCTCAGACTGCGAGAAACAAGATTCTCTGGTCTGATGAAACCAAGACTGAACCATTTGGGCTCAATTCTAAGCATCACGTCCGAAGTAAACCAGGCACCACTCATCACCTGCCGAACAGTGAGGCATGGTGGTGGTAGCATCATGCTCTGGGGTTTTTTCAGCAGCAGGGACAGGGAGAGTGGTCATAGATGAGGAAAAGCTTAACAGAGCAAAGTACAGCAATATCCTTAATGAAACCTTGTCCAGAGCTCAAGACCTCAGAATGGGCCGAAGGTTCACCTTCCACCAGCCAATGCAGGAGTGGTTTGGTGAATATCCTTGAGAAGCCCACCAGACCTGAACCCAATCAGACATCTCTATAGAGACCTGAGAAATGTCCTTCCACCAGCTGTCCCAATCCAACCTGACAGAGATTGAGAGGATCTGCAGAGCAGAATGGCAGAGAAGCCTAAAATCCAAGTGAGCAAAGCTGAGCATGTAATGTAGCCGCAAGGGGACACAAGCCAGTGTCTTATTGTGCC
The DNA here is from genome assembly GCA_016859345.1 of Istiophorus platypterus. Classification (NCBI taxonomy): domain Eukaryota; kingdom Metazoa; phylum Chordata; class Actinopteri; order Istiophoriformes; family Istiophoridae; genus Istiophorus; species Istiophorus platypterus. Next base: position 601,609 of record CM029111.1, read on the forward strand.
GGTCCCAAGCCCGGATAAATACAGAGGGTTGTGTCAGGAAGGGCATCCGACGTAAAACTTTTGCCAAATCAAACATGCGAGTCAGCAAAGCTGAGCATGTCATACCCATGAAGACTTCAAACTCTCATCCCTGCCAAAGGTGCAAGGATGACTGATGATGACTCAGTAGTGTAAAGGATCTGGATAGTCATGTCTGTGATATTTAAATTTTTCCTTTTTAATAATTTTGGAAAAAAGTATAAATAATCTGTTTTTTCTTTGTCATTATGATTTAATGAGTGTAGATTGATGAGGGAAAATGAATATAAATGAGTTTAGCATAAGGTTGCAACACAGGAGGATGTCAAAAAAGTGAATGGGTCTGAATACTTTGAGTGCACTGTATGTTGTCAGCTTAATCAGTCTTTGTATAATATTTTGGATATACAAAGACTGCTAGCTCATGTGTATGTATTTTAAGTTAAATTCCTTGTAATTATATGTAATTATGTCTATGTAAGTATATCTCAACATAACAGTTTGCAACAACATCTTAATGATCAGTTCTGACAAGTTTATTGGTATCAATCTTATGAATATCTACACTCTAAAATGATTTTAATAAGTCTGATAAAAGGAAGTAGAGTGGTTTTAAAAATCAAAAAGACTTACGTTACCTTGAGATCAGGAGGCAGCTTGTGAGAGGTGAAGACACTCAGTTTGATCTGAGGGAGGCTGATCTTCAGGTTCTCAAAATAGTAACGTTTGGGAGATCCTGCATCCTTGCTGGGCTTCTCATGTAGGTTTTCATCTAACTTCTCCAGCTCTGCATTCATTACAAGTATTACCTATAATTTCACTTTTAAGCAAACTGTAACTGCTTATCAATAAAATCACACAGATATTAACAGTGAAATTAAATTAATTACCCACCAGCTTCTGTCTGTCCATATCCAAAGAAGCTGAGCAGCTTGAGCAGCAGTTTTTCCTCGATGATGACAGTGAAGCGTCGGGCCGTCACCATGAGGTGCTGAGAACACATTAGGATTACATCAATGGTTTCATTATACTATTAACACTCAAACACATCAGACATGCCATTGACATGACATTGTGATGTGAACAAGAAACCAGGAATTTTCGTGAAAAGAGAGACTTTGTACCAACTCTAATTCTAGCTCAGAATAATTGAATGTAACACAGCAGTGATTCAGCTTTTGATACTCAAACTCACTCACTCACCTTGAAGAGATCAGTGAGTATGAGGTTGCTGGGAACCTTGACAGAGTTGACCTGCAGAGCTGGGCCGCTGTCATTGACACTGTTGTCACTGGAACAGGGAGTGACACACAACATCACAGGCTGCGTGGTACCCAGCAGCTGGTTGTCCACCTGATAAGCAGAACATGACAGACATAGTATTTATACAACACTCTCCATTTTAACAGAATTTACAATGCGGTCTTGACTGGATGTAAGAGTTATGTGTATATTCACAGGAAGCTTCTAGAACAATCCAGTAAAATGTATATGGACTGCTAACAATGTATTATCAGTGTCAATAACACTGGCATGAATATATCACTATATATCATTTCTAGACTGTATGATTTTGGGAATAGGTTTTAGTAGCTTGCAGCATGATGTAGCTTTATGTGATTGATGAGTCGTACAGCAAAATAGACACATTCTGACTAATTAGCTCATTAATACCAAATGTTTGCTGCTGAATGGAATTGTGGTGAATATGCTTATGGGCTGAAAGGTTCTTCAGTGGTCTGAATGTGAATAATCATAGGTGTACAACCAGTATCACAGGGGTCAATCACTGGACTTCTCTTTTTAGCTCTATCTGCTTTCCCCTTTAACAAATTAAGTAAATTAATTTTTACAGTATCTGTGCTTTTTTGCCTGTTTTTTTAATTACATGAATTACCTTGAACTGTTTTTGAATGAAATGTTTTTATGTAAATAAAATTTGAACTTTAATAATATGTAAATGCTCTTATAACTTTAGTAAACTAACCTGGATGTTCTGAATGCTGAGCTCCAACACCTCATTGGAAGCAGTGCGAGTGAAGTGGACATCTATACCAGACAGTGTAGTGAACACAAGCTCCTCAGGAAACTTGTTGACCAGTGACACACCCAGACCTTCATCCAAGTTCAAAAACACCTGGAAATTAATACAAAGGAGAATAGGTTTCTCATAAAGAAGATTATTGTGGAAGAGCATGCAGTAAATGTAACACCCAGTGACCTTCAGCACCTGGTCCCAGTCAGTTTTTATTTTTATTATTTTTTTTTTATACAAATATGATTAATCCATATTAAAAAAAAAGGAGGAAATGGGGATTCATAAATGTGTCATGCAGTAATTATGAGTTTTTTTTGGCAGGCATGACTGTCAGTGACAAACAATGGTGCACATAAAATGCCTCCATGCAATCATTTCAGAATTACTTGTACCTCCAGCTCCTGCTCAGGATCTCTCTTTTTCACATCTTCTTTGCTCCTGTCCGGTTCTATGCTGGGTGAGCTGCGGATCATTCTCCTCTGGCTGAAGTCACTGATCTACAAACGGGGAAGTCAAACAAATATCTATGAGCAGAAATTACGAGGTTCACAATCACTGTAAATGAAAATTGGATATTGTCAAAGGCAATACTAGTTCTTAATAGAGCACAAAAGATGTTTTACACTCTGTTACAAGCTTTGTTATCTGATTTACAGAAAATGAACACAAGCATTCTTTAGTAGAGCAAAACCAAAGATAGAAAGTGCAATCAAATGGTATATTGTATAGAAGTAGGGGTAAGCAATCTGAACAAAAATGGAATAATTAATCTATTTATTGCATTGTATTTGACTAAACTAAAATCCTTAATTTAAAAACAGTATTAAACGTGGAAAAAACCCTTAAAAAAAAGTATTAAAGTTTTCAACAGCAAAGAAATAAAATTACAAATATATGTTTTATGGTGTTGCCATCATCTCTTAGAAATGTCACAGCTGCTGTTAATTACCTTCATGTTAGCTGCGTTATTAAACTTGATCATCTTTATATCCTGGTTCAGAGGGTGGATTTTAGCAGTGCTTCTACACGGATAAAAATATCGAAACATGGAACACCGTAATGCAACATGGGCATCTCGTTGATGTGTATTTGACATTATGCTAAGTAGTGCTGAGAGAAGGTGGCTCACTGAAATTAACAAAGAAAAAAGATGTGTGCAGAGAACATTTCAGCAGCACTTGAATCAAAACGAACTGGACTGTTACAGTTGATTGCAGGAGGCTGGGTAATTAATTGTGAACTTGCAATGGAATACACATGCATATTGGTTTAAACAATTTTAGATTGAATATTACTATATTTTATTGTACTGTACTGAGTTCTCAATCACTCAGAAAATAAATATTTAACTGAAAATAAACAATGATACAATTAAATACACTTATGTTGAAGGTATTCATTTCATTTTTTCCTAAATAAAATGAGTTTATATTTAAGGTTTATAAGGACAAACAAAACAAAAAAAAGATGTGAAGCATTTCAATTAGCCTGATGTTGATCTGGGGAGAGAGAGAATAACCCACAGGTCTAACTCCACTGACAGGAGGTTTCACGTCTTATTTTCATGCATTGATGAAAAGGCAGACTAGTGTTTAGATTATTTTTAGTTTTGTCGGTGGGCTCAGGTTCAGTCAGGTTCAGTCACCTCAGGCTATGTTGAGATGTATCAGCATTCTTTGGGCTGTTTACAGTATCACATTTTCCAATCCTGCTCTGAAGATCTGACTGACTAAGCTGTGGCACAATTGCATGTTAAATAGATTTTAAAAGTGGGGATTTGGACATGTATTTCTTTTTTCTTTAGTTCTATGTAAATGGTAAATGGACTGCACTTATATAACACTTTTCTAATCTTATTAACTTCAAAGTGCTTTACTGTTCTGCCAATTCACAGCTTCACACACACACCTTCATACAGTACTTTTTCATCAGGCACCGATGATAAATAGGGGGCAATTTTTAAGTTCAGCATCTTCCCAAGGATACTTCAAACCACTGACCCTCCAGCTAGTGGATGATCTACTCTACCTCCTGAGCCATAGCCGCCCCCCTACGTATGTATGATATGCTTGAAAATGTCACAAAAAAACTTGAGTTGTTGATTTTTTTAAATATAATGAAATATTAGAAATAAACAAAATGTTAATTCTTGTTGCACCCCTGTCTATTCAAGCACACACTTTGGGAACCACTGACAGACATGTTTTACTAATTCAGTTTTACCTTTGGGTGGACATTTAAGAGCTAGTAGGCCTTCAGTTTACATTTCCCGTTGGGTTGAACGGGGCACAGCTACTCTCAAGGTGTTCTCAGTTCTGGTCATTAAAGGCTTTTCTGACTCAAGCACAGAGTTTATGTCTGTGATATTCCTTTGTTACCTTTACACTTTGTGACATTTATGTGTTGTTATAGCAACCTGTGCCATGTTACTTTGTATTTTCTGCAGTCGTCGTTAATTTGTATGTAATTAAATCCTCAATTTTGTCCTGTATCTGGATGTCTAAGGAAAATCTGAATAATCTCTGGTGAATTTCAGCTGTTTTTTTCTTTTTAAATACTCCAAAAAAAACCCACATCAAATAGACCTTGCTTTAACTTAGAGACTTCAGACTAACATTCAACTTGTCACTAGCATTACTCTAGACATGAGAATTGAAGGGAACAACAAAACGACTTTAGAATTTTCAAAAAAGGCTCCTCCTTTTAAATCCTCACATAAATTTACAACCTAATAGGAGTGCAGAGCATATGAGATGCAAATGGGTAGACTCATGATGGAACAAAAATAAAATGTACATAAAACTAGTAGTCATTACTACATTATTACATTGGTACTCAGTAGTCATTAATACATTATTACATGAGTACTCAGTAGCCATTACTAGATAAGGAGTCAATACTCAGTAGCCATTAATCATCATGTGTTGGGATACAGTGAAGTGCAACTAAAAAATAAAAAAAAAATTTGGACTAGGGACATAAAGTAAGAGACCATTTACTGCTTTCCTATTTCTGGAACATAGCTTGGACCATACCTATCTTCAAACTCTGCCTTGATTTTGACCTCACCTATAGACCTGTAAAGTTTTGTGACTATGTTGCGAAGTTGTGATGCCTTTTTGGTGACATCTGTCCACAGACCGACAGTCTGTCAGACAGACATACAATGTGAAAACAATACCATGAGCTTCTCTAGATAGCCTGTAATTAGCCTCTCTAAGGCCCAGGCTAAACCTAGGAAGAGTACCTTTGTCATGGTGCATGGGGTAAGTGGAGCTACAGGATAAAAGCAGATGTTGTTCTCTGTTTTGACATGAATATTTCTTTTGTTTTACTGGGTTTTGTTCTCACCTGCAGGACACGGGTGGGTCCATCTGGAAGCACCTGGACCGAAAGTACCCCAGAACCAGGTCTCATTTTCTGGTTAATGAACTGCTGCTCAGGACCAGGCTCGAGTAGCCCTGAGTCTGGTCCTAGTACCACCTCTACTCCATCATACAGGCCTGCCACGCCACCCTTCACCTGAAGGGTACAGGTCATACATTTAAAATCAAAAAGAAGAAAACTGTAATGGAGAAAAATCAAGAAACTATAACAGAAAATAAAGTTGCAATCAAATATTTAACCCCCTCGCCTCAAAAGACATTATAGTGATGTGGATGCAAGATAATGACAATAAATGACAAAAAAAACCTCATTAAACAACTAATTATATTTATTGATAGATTTGAGTTCATTTGACAACAGAAGTCAACTTAACTTTGAAGTTCAAATGAAAAGTGTAACTTTTAACATGTGCATATGCAGTATTATTCAACCCCGAGCTTCAGTACTTTTTGGTGCATCCATTAGCTTTTATAACTTCTAACTACTTTTGGTAAGTGCTGACGAGCTTCTTACACCTCTCGGTCGGAATCTTTGCCCATTCTTCACATGCAAAAGCCTCTAGCTCAGTGATGTTTGAAGGCTTCCGTGCTACAGCTGCCTTCTTTAAATCCAACCAAAGAGTTTCAAATCGGATTTAAATCTGGTGACTGAGAAGGCCACTCCAAGATGTTTCAGGATCTTTTTCTCCACAAAGCTTTGGTTGACTTGGAGGTGTGCTTGGGATCATTGTCTTACTGGAAATTCCGATGACCACCAAGGTTTAATTTGTCAACAGAAGGCATCACGTTCCTCTTATAATGGCCTGGTATTTCTGGGAATCCAGCGCCACATCATCAATGATCCACCTCCATGCCTGGCCATGGGGATGGTATTCTTCTGGTCATAAGCCTGGCCTTTCACACACCAGACATACCACTAGTCCATATGCCCAAACAGTTCCAGTCTGGTTTCATCAGTCCATAGAACTGTCTCCTAAAACTCTGTAGTCTTATCCAAATTCCTCCTGGCATATTCTAGTCAACTTTGATGTTCCTTGTGGTCAAGAGTGGAGTGGGTCTTGGAGTCTGGCCATGAAGTCTTTGTTTATTCAGTGCACATCTTATAGTTGCCACTGAAGCACTTGTACCAGCCTTCATCAGGTCATGGGAGGGGTTTATATATGCATCACAGCTGAAGCAAATGAAGGATCATTATTGAGTTCCCAAAGGCTTAATTATGTTTCAACTCCACTTTAGGCCATAAAAACTCTCAAGACAGCTTTAAAAACAACAATATTATATAGGGGTTGAATAACCGTGACATTGCTATCTTGACAAAATATACTGTTACAGACAAATACTACATCTTGCATTTTCTGTGTTGATTTTATGTGTCACTGAACTCATAAAGAAGCCATCCGAAGCAGAATCTTGCTCTTTGAGGAAACTTTAATTGATAAATCCTTAAAATCTCTGGGGGGTTGAATATTTCTGATTGCAAATGTATGTGATTATCAACTGCATTAACACTAAAATCTCAAAACACAAAATTCCACAGTGGTGCATATAAGAGAGACATTCCTGAAACTCAGAATAATGACATTTTTTAAGTTAAAGACATACAGTTACTTCAGAAACTATTCAAACCGTTCCACTTTTTGCTCAGCTTATTGTATGGTCTCTTTAATTGTAAATGGATAAAACTGCCATTTTTGCTGATCAGTCCACACTGATGCTGCCACTACCATGCTTCACTACAAAGATGTAATACCATGTGATGAGCAGTGTCTGGTATTCACCAATCAGTCATAGTGCTTGGAATTCTGCCCAAAGGATTCAGTTTTTGCCTCATCAGACCAGAAAATCTTGTCCTTCATGCTCTTGGAGTCCCTTAAATGCGGTTTTGCAAATTCCAAGTGGGCTGTCTTATGTCTTTTATTCAAAGAAGCTTCAGTCTAGCTGTTCTACAATAAAAGCCGGAGTGATAGAGTCCTGCTGAAATGGTTGCCCTTCCAGCAGGTTCTCTCGTCTCTGCAGAGGACATCTAAGGCTCTGTTAGAGCCTTAGATGTCCTCTGCAGAGACGGAGACATTCAGTTTTTGGTTCCCTCACCTGACCAAGGCCCTTGCTGCCCAGTTACTAGGAGAGTCCTGGTGGTTCCAAACTTTTTTAGTTTCACAATTATTCAGGGCCTTGTGCTCCAAGCAACTACTCAAAGCTTTAAAAATAATCTTACATCCTTGCCCTGATCCTTGCCAAAATTTTATTTTTACAATCACACTGTAGAAGTCTACAGAGAGTTTTTCTCGGACTTCATGGCTTGGTTTTTGTCTTGACATGTAATGCAGATTGTGGGACCTTATATATGGACAGATGTGTGCCTTTCTATACTCTGTCCAATCAGTTCAGTTTGCCACAGTTGAACTATAAAGTTCTAGACACAGCTTGAGGAAATCTAAAGCCAAGAGGACACAACTGACCACAGCTGAGGGTCTGAATATTTCAATAAGAGATTTCAGTTTTTGATATTTGATGAATTGAAAAAAATCTAAAAACATATTTTCACTGTGTCATTATGGGTTAGTTGGAAATATTATCATTTTAAGATTAATATTATATGTACAATTAAAAGTGCAATAAGAGAAGGCATCTGAATACTTTCAAAGGGACTTACCCACCTGTACTACTAGCAGTGGGAGGCCACAGGTCAGCATGCCTGAGCTGAAGTACCATGTCTGCGTTGTGCTGCGGCGTGAGTCTGGCCTCCTCAGCATCAAAGGCTCAAAACTGGGGAGGAACAACAGGTAGGGAGATACCCTTCTTACAACTGATTTTCCATGGTAGATTTCCTGTTCTGCTAAGTTTATAGAGACAATACAGATGTTCATGGTACAAACCTGTTGTCACTAACCGCTGCAAGCCCAGCGATGTCCAGCACCAAAGAGGAGTCCAGGGGGCGTGGTTGGGCCGGTTTGCTTTGTGGTGGAGAAGAGCCTTCATGGCATAGCATGCCACTCCCAGTCATCCTCCATAACTGGGAGCGCTTCCCTGGCTCCTGCACAACAATCAACAAACATGTTACTATACATTCAATAATGGACTTTGTCTCACTGTTCATTTCATGGGCTGCAAGTAATGAATATTCTTATTTTCTTTATATTTTTTGATAATCAGTTCATCTTTCAGTCTACAAAAAATACAAAAATATTAAAAATAAATCACTTTTTCCCAGAGCCCAAGGTGACATATTCAACTGTCTTACTTTTTAGGACCAGCAATCAGACATTACATTTACAATTATATAGAGCTGGGAAAAGTTACTCATGCTCACATTGGAGAAACTATATTAATATTTGGCAACTTTGCTTGACTCAAAAAAATAAATCAGTCATTAAACTTTTCTGTTTATTTTCTAGCAATTAACAATTAACAATTAATCAAATGATCAATTCAGCACTACTGTTTCCCTCTTCCTCCATAAACTTGAACAACAATAACCATTTAAGCAGAACTTTTTCTAATGTCAAAGGTGATGGTATTACTTCTAAGTGTAGTGAGGATTCCTCAGATTAATGATCAATCTCTTATTGTTCATTCTGAAAAACTAAAAAAGTACCTTCTTTTTCAGGATGACCCTTTGAGTCTTGGTGTCCACATCAAGAACTAGTTCAGCACAGCTCATCAGACGCTTCTTCCCAACAGATCTCTTCTCAACAGTCCCACTTTAACAGAGAGAAGTTGTTTACCTTCATGACTTTAACTTTACTATACAATAAAATGTAATGATATAAAATGATGTTCTTATTAGTTAGTCATGACATGAGTCATACCGTGAGAAAGTGTGTGTGGCTGCGATGTAGATGAAGTTCTCATAGTAGAGCTTGTTGTATTCTCTGAAGAAGTTCATGTCGGCCGTGACCTCTGAAGATCCAGCTCCCTTGACAGTCAGTGTGAGGTAAGGGGGCAATGTGGGCTCATCACAGGCGTAGTCCAGCTCTGAACCTGCCTTCACCTCAGTATGCAGCCGGATGTCAGCCACACCATGCTGCCAGAACTGGATAGGCACCTAAAAGGATTCATTCAATGGAATCTATTATATCTAAACATTTTATTTTATCTTTAATTTTTCTCTGACAGAGTGATGCAGAGAACTAGAGACAGATTAGCATTTTTTGTTGTTTATTTACACTTAGAGGCCCTCTTGTAAGCTTCAAACTAATTGTTAGATTGTATAACAGTGTATAAAAAATTCTTTGTTAGCAGAATCAGAGTCAGCTGAATCTAACACCCTGTGCTACTTTTTGAAACGAGAAGTAAAATAATCATGCCCACTTAGCACAGTGATTGGCCAGATATATGGAGCTGTGGAAGCAGGCAGAGTTTAAACCTGGGCTCTCTTTTTTCATTCTTCACAACTAATAACTAATACCTACTTCTGTCATACTCTTCCTGTGTATAACAGAGTGAAACAACATTGAGGAGAGAGTCCAAGAATGTTCTGTTATCCCTATTTGAGCGATTGAGCACATCTAGACTACAAAGACACGGAGTTCAAGGACAGAGATCAGGGCATCCAGTCAGCGATTCAGGCACACGCTTACTCTTTATCTTGAATAATTATGTTGACCCTTTAGTAAGGGGTCATGTTTCTGAAGCTGTCATCACAGTAGGTTACCTCAGAAAAATTGTCGATACGGAAGGGCGGAGGCAGCTGGTCAGTGTCAGTAAAGGAGATCTGGTAGGTGGCTCCCTTCAGGGTAATCTCCGTCCGCAGGAAGAAACAGTTCCCCAGTGTGTCCCTGTTCAAATCAAGTTCTTAAAAGCTGTCATATACTTCATTTACTCACATACTTCAGTGACAACAAACACTTTCGTATCAGCAGACTTAAAATATTATACATTAAATAATGATTAAAATATTCTTTGATGGACAATGAAGAGTGGCGGGTGTTATTATGCAAAGACCAGCTTAACTGTGGACAGATTACATTCATACCTTCAACCAAAATTTTAACACAATAACTAAATAAGAAATAGTATACCCAAAAATCTGTTATTTGGGGCTATGAAAATGATTTTACTTTATAATGGACAGTGTTAAACTACTGAAATGATATATATGCTACATACAATAGGCTAAAGTTGAGAGGAGAGTAAACTATATCAAAATTAGAGCAGACAGTATATTCTCCAACTGAAATACATTGTAATTTGTAAAGAGAAGCAAACCTGGACTTAAAGAGCCAATGCATGAGTAAATAACATTTGCTGTATATGTAACTCACCTCATATTAACATGGAAGGACTTTAGTTTGTTAACCTCAAAGCCTCCAGACCAGGTACAGTTAGGGCTGTCCATGAGACGCACACAGAGCAGCTGGTCGTAGTCATTGCGGGGCCAATGGAAGACAACACTGGAGCCCGGCAGGGTGGATATGTAACCCTCTGGGTTGGCCGTACCCTTGGACAAGTGTATTTGTTAATGACCTCTGTCATATTTTATTAATTATCCCCCTGTAGGTTAAACAGGGTGAAGGCCAAAAACAGAGCATTCCTACAAAACTTATTGTAGCTAATCAAACAAACGTGTAAATACAACATTATTTAACTTACATAATGTATATACACATCATATTACATCATTCAGCCAAACATTAAAACCAGTAATTGTTTTTTAATGTTGTGGCTCCATCACTTACCTAATCACTGAACAGAGCCATCATTCATTTAATAAAGAACATGGAACAATGTTCTTCAACTTCAATCTAACAAGGACTATTTTAGCTCACCAGGCCATAAGGATACATTATGAAAAGATGTCCTCTGCAGAGACGAGAGAACCTGCTGGAAGGGCAACCATTTCAGCAGGACTCTATCACTCCGGCTTTTATTGTAGAACAGCTAGACTGAAGCTACTTTGAATAAAAGACATAAGACAGCCCACTTGGAATTTGCAAAACCGCATGTAAGGGACTCCAAGAGCATGAAGGACAAGATTTTCTGGTCTGATGAGGCAAAAACTGAATCCTTTGGGCAGAATTCCAAGCACTATGACTGATTGGTGAATACCAGACACTGCTCATCACATGGTATTACATCTTTGTAGTGAAGCATGGTAGTGGCAGCATCAGTGTGGACTGATCAGCAAAAATGGCAGTTTTATCCATTTCTTTCTTTCTTGGTGTTTGCCTTTATGTGACAGGTCAAAATAGAGATGGTGTGAAAGAAAGGTTGGCCTATAATTTATTTAATTTTGGTGATGCTCCTACAAAAGTTTCAAGACCTGCCTAAGAGGCCTTAGACAAATGTTCTATGAGCTCACGGGGGCCTACATAGGGAATAGCATGCCGCGATTAGAAATGGAAATATGCTAAGCTATGCTGTGTCTTAGGTTTAATTTATGGCAAGTGCATGGAGAGAGTGTGAACAGCATGTAAATTTCTACCTTATTGGATGATGTGTTAGGGTAGAAGTTCTTGATTGTAAGAATCTTTCTATAGACAGACTCTCCTTTGACTTCTTCTGATGTTTTGTTTCTCTTCTATATTGTAACTTACAATATGTTTTACTTTAACCCTATCAGTGTTTTGTGTGTTTACTTGTGTTCAGAGTCCTTTATAGAAAATCTTCCACAACAATGCAGAGAAGGAATTGTGGAAGAGTGAGGGAGAGGTAGGAAAAAAAGGTCTTTGGCCCAAAGAGAAGATGTTGCAATTATTGTATAAGGTTTGCATCTAGGATAGTAGGCTAGAAGAAGAACAAATGAACAGTTACTTAAAAAAATTAATTCCTCACCTTTCCTCTCACAAACTCCCTCTGAGCGAAGGCCAGTTTTTGTGTAGAACGATTGTCCAGCAGATAGCGTGGTGCAAATGTCACTATGTGAGTGTCCCTGTAACGTCCTTTGCCTTTCCGCACACTGATCCCTGTGTTAATCGGGGGGAACAATGAACATTTTTACTGATGATACACTAGCAACAGAGATATTTTAGCTCTAAAATCCAAGAGCAAAGAATCACAGAAATAATGTCCAAAGACCTACAGTTAGGTCCATAAGTATTTGGACAGTGACAAAATTTTTCAAAAAAATTCCCAAAAGGCTGCTCCACAATGTGTCTGTTTTTCAGGCTTTGTAAAGGATAAGCCATTTCATTAAAAGGAAGTTCCCTTATCTCAGGCCTATGGTTGGAGGATCAAGATTAGGGCCAATGCAATGTATCAGGTGGGCACTGGACATCATTAAAGCAGTTATTAGCTCATTTAGGGCTCTTATATCCATTTATACTTAAGAGAAATATACCAACTTGCCTATGTTGTAGATAAGGCCAGGCCGGTTCCCGTGCTGTATAACCTTCACTGCCCTGACTCCACTCCCTCCGTCCAGGGAAAAACCCTGGCACCAGCCAGGAACTCCGTCTGGGTGGATTCCTTTCCCTATCCGCATAGTACACCTGGGATAAAGATAAAATGTAATGCATGGACAGATGAATAAAAACACCAGGAGGATGTCTTTTTGGAAGAACACTGCTTGCTAACAAAGATATTATGTATAATTCACATGACAAAATGGAGTGCTCTGGTCTGGGGCACACACTTACATAGCAGGCTGCTCCTTGTCATTGTAGCAAAATAGTAATGGGCTGAGGCTTCGGGCCAACTCATGCTCCTCAAACTGACCTGCAGCATCGGCTTTGCCATTGTCCTGACGGAAAATTAATGGCAGACCTGAGGGAGGAAAATGGCTTTAGGGAATGCTGACAGAGCATCAAGTACATAAAGCAATGACTGAATTGGGTACTTTGGGTACATGTGAAATCTGTACAACTGTAGTTTTTGATAACAAAGACAACATTACCTGTCTTGTTGATTAGCCAGTAGGGGGCAGAAATCAGTATCTTCAGTGCCTCCTGTGCACGCAGAATGATGCGGATGGTGAGGCATAGCAGATGTTTGTTGGTGTCATACAGCCGCATGCGTACCACATAGTTCTGAGTCCCAGGAGGAATCAGCAGCTCTTTGCATGTGGGGAAGTTCTCCAGCAGGACTCCTGAAGGACACACATCATGAACACCAGGAGCAAGAAAACAGAAAATGTTTAGGAAATAGACTCCAGTGACAAAAATTTAGCAAGTCCTGACCTAGCTCCATGTTCTGCGACGTGTCAGCTGCATGAAGTACAGCCTCTTTTCCCGGCTTCAGTGAGCCTTTGATGGAGGTTCCTTTGATGTAGTAATTGAGGTCACATGGCAGCAGGTTGGCCACCACCATGGTGGGTAGCAGGTAGATAGTGTGGCCTGGCTGTCGATAGATCTGCATTGCACTGCCAGAAACTCTTTTGGCAGGCATCTGGTCTGGGTAGTTCTCCTTTTTGATGACCACACAAAACCTGCAAGATGCAGAGAGATGAAGGAGATGGTGCCACATTTGAGGAAGACAACAATCAAGAACAAAATGTCTGAGTGACTGTTTTTACCTGAAGTTACGCTTGAGCTTGTCATCAAAGTCTGCTGACTGACACTCCCTCTTACTGCTGCTGATCTCTCCGTGCCGCTCCACGCTGGTCCAGTGGATGGGAACCTTACAGAAGAATAAGCCCAGGCCTTTGGGCCGAGCCTGCAGCCGCCAGGATGTCAGGTGGAGTGGGACTGCCAAGGCCTGGCCAGGCAGGATAGGAGGCAACACCACAGGTTCTGTTTAAACAAGGACACAATTGACTTCATTAAAATAACATTAAAATAGCACATCATGAAATTAGATAAAATAGGATAAAACTAAACAAAATGAAGAAATAAAAGAAATAAAACAGGAATTTAAAAAACAAAATGAAAACGAGATCAAATAAAATGAACAAAATAAAAGAATGAATAAAAAAAATAAGAAACTGAAAAAACAAAGAAAATGAAATAAAAAACAAAATTCGCTAAAATGAAATTAACTTTTATAAAAGAAAAAATGAAATTAAATGAAATTAAATATTAATTCAAACAATTACATCTAATTCAATCTAATATTTTTTCTATAGTTAAATCTAATTAAGGTTAGATAAAACATGAAAATAAATCAAATGTAATAACATTATTTTTAAATTATATTATATATGAGACAATTCATTAAAGGAACACTAAATAAGTAAAATATATAAAAAAAGGATAACATAAAATACATAACTTAAATAAATCCTAGCAGAATTATATTAATACAATAAAATAAGTCAAAATTAAGTGGTCCAGCCAATCCTGGTTACGTAGGTTACATAATTGATTATTTCATTTAGTGAATGGACCTAAAACGGAATGTAAACAAATAAAATGGGGCAGTGTCTTACTGTCAGGAGCTGAGGGGCTGTCGAGTCTGACCTCCATTGGAACATCCAGCCGGTTTTTCACCATGAGGGCAGAGCGTACGGCGATGACCTTCCTGGCACTTCCCTCCATTTTGATGGCGAAGACCACTCTGACTGGAGGCAAAGCTGAGAACTGAGAGACCACACGGAAAACATCAGGTAACCAGCTGGCTTAAATTCCTCCTAAGCATTTCTATTGTTTCAATTACTGGTCTGCCATGACATGGCAAGGACATTCATTATAATTATTTATATTCTAGATTGTGCTCTAAAAATGTGCCACTCGTCATATTAATCTTTCCAGTGAAACTTTAAAAGGGATTAACTGCCTTCCTACAACTCTACCCAGTTGAGTAAAATTCATTGCCTGTAACTCTAGTTAATTTGTGCTTGCCATTAAAAATAATTACAACATTCTAGAGATATTAATTTGATGTCAAAAAAGAATTAAATAGACAACAAACTTTCTGGCCCCTATGGCTGGATTGCTGAAATCAAAGTGCAAATGTATGGAGTTCTAATGACCTGATTGGCTGTGGCAGAGAGAGACCTTGGAGCTCATTTATTGTTCTTTGGTGCCAACTGCGGGGTTAGACTATTTAAGCAGAACATTTATCTTTACATATGAGGTTTGTCTGGAAACTTCTAATCCAAGGAGTGGTCCATCTGCCCTTTGGCTGTGTTGGAGTCTGCCTGGTTGGTATGAAAACTCTATTCTCCCCTCTACCTAATCAACTTCTGCCACTTACAATACCTACATTGAGGGTCAAGGTGGAGGATTTCCACCATGAAACTGGTAAGTTTCTCCTCTTGTGATTATTTTAGTCAAAAGATAACAGTTTAAATAATAACCACACTAGTTATAAAAATAAACATATGGTATTTGCTCTGTGAAATATCACAGCTGCTCACTTCCCTTTTTCAAGTTAATGTTTCATATCATAAATGTGTATCAACTTAAATTTAGTCTTTACCCTTTGGAAAAGGGTGGGTGTAAATAAATACTCTTCAGTTGATCTAGAATGCTGCAGCATGAGTACTGACAGAAACTAGGGAAAGAGATCAGATTTCTCCTTTATTAGTTTCTCACCATTGGCTCTCTGTGATATCCAGAATTAAATTTTAAAATCCTCCTCCTCACTAAAAAGCCCTTAATGGTCAGACACCATCTTATCTTAAAAAACTCATTGTACCTTATTACTCCAAGAGAACACAGCACTCCCAGAATGCAGGCCTTCTTGTGGTTCCTAGATTCCCCAAAATTAAAATAGGAGGCAGAGCCTTCAGCTATCATGCTCCTCTACCGTGGAACCATCTTTCAGTTTGGGTCATCAGGCAGACCCTTCTCCATGTTTGAGAATAGGCTTAAAATGTTCCTTTTTGCTAAAGCTTATAGTTTGGGCTGGCTCAGGCTAAGCATCACCCAGCCCCTAGTAATGCTGCTATAGGTCTAAACTGCAAGAGGACTTCCCATGAAACACTGAGCTCCCCTCTCCTCCTCCCGCTTTCCATCCCTACATATTCATCTCCCATTAGTGCTTGTTACTAACTTTAATTCTTCTCTCTCCCATAGTTTTGTGGTTTCTCGTCTCTCTCTCCTGTCGCTTTCTGCAGGTTTTGCTCCATGAGCCTGATCAACACCCAATGCTTCAATTATTATGATTATCAGTATTATTATTATAGTCTGATAATTATTATTATTAATCTTATTATTAGCCCTATTTTCATAGTGATTGGTTTATTATGTCTTATTATTACACATCCTCATGTGAAACCTGCATTGTACTATGCCCCAGCTCCGCCCACTCTCTTTCTCTATCTCTCCCTCCGTTTAACCCATCCAGTTGAGGCAGATTATGCTAATATTTACTTATTCTTATTGTTTATATTTTGATGCTTTTTCATGCTGTCCAATTTTTATCCTAATTACAGGCGATAATATAAAAGTTGTTTCTTCACTTTGATGCATCCAATTATTCGGTTTCCTTGTGAATAATGGGTACTGCCACTGCTATTTTAGCTGCAGACCCCATTCTAAAAGCTACTCACTGATCTAAAAAAAAAAAAAACAACTTACATATACTTACATAGACATGCGGGTGGATGATGTTGGTCCTACTAATAGGACTGCCAACCTGTGGAAGAGTTAAGTGTTTAACATCAAACATTTGTTAGAAACCCTTCAAATTATTAGCATGACTTTTTGAGTTTTTGAATCATGCTCACAGTGTTGGAAGAGTTGTTTCTATCTGGAGCTGCATAACGGAAGAAAACTCCCACTTTGTCAACAGACACTGGCTTGACTTGCTCCCATCCACACACCCGGACCAGCAGCTGGTGTAGCTTCAGCTCATGAGTGTGTCTGCAGAAGAGGAGGGAGCAAAGGGATCAGTGAAATATAATCACAATATATAGAATAAAATTCTGATAAAAACACAATTCACCCCTCCTTCATTTATTATAGACAGAGTTTCACAGTCAAGTTCCACAGACCAGAGCGCTGGTCACTAGTTCACAACAATTACCAAACCTTTTGTGAGAACCACATCAGTGATGTTCAATGACAAACTGCAGCAAAGAGGATGGGACATGTTTGTTGCACTGGTACAGTTTTTTTTTGTTCTTGTGATGATGATCAATATAAATGAAACCACTCTAACGAGTAAAATTAACACAAATATTGAGATTTCAGCTTTACTGATACTATAGGAAATTGTATCATGAGGTTGAATAATTTGACTGACTGTTATCATAACCAAAACAGATAGGAATAATGGCAAAAACTAGATGAGCCGGACCATCTCCGAATCCTTGCAATCAACCTGGTATATCAGATATTCAAGTATAACAGAAAAGGAGAAATACAGAAGAATAAAAGACAAATCTGACATAATAGATAAACATTAAATTATCAAATTACAGTGTGAAAGACCATCCACTCATAACAACCATTCCAATTTTAGATAACTTGTCAAGACAGGAATTACATTGCTGAGTTAGATGTTATCAAACCGGTAAGAATGATGATTAAGTAAATTCATAAACAATTTCATATTCATTGGACTAAATCCATTAGTGCTGTGAATGTGAACTGAGAGCTTTACCGGTGGCGGAGTTTCTCTCGGGCTTCAAACTCAAAGGGGATCTCCTCCCCTGGCAGAACCTCTCTCCACTGGCTGACATTGTGAGTGTCATCAGTTCCTGGACCATGGACATCTGAGATGGAGTCCGCACTACTGCTGTGTGACAGTGCCACCCTATGGAGAAAAAATGGAATAAATTTGAATGAAGACATTTATCTGAGATCAATTGACAGTTGGAAGTGTCTGCAGGACAGGCCACTATCACTTGTTTAAGTTTGCGCATTAATTTATACCAGGAATATTGGGTACTTTTTTCTCAAGGTTGTGTTAGTAGAAAGGGCAGGGGATCATTAATGTCAAAAGCTAATGGAAGCGTTGGGAGCATGAATATGCTCAGTGAATTTCATAGTAACATACTTATTACTGTATATCAAGAGATCTCTCTCAATTTTATGACAATGTAGACAGTAGTTGTTAAGATATCTTGGCAAATCAACTAACAGCTAATGCCTTCCCAAGGGCTCATCATCACATATATACTAAGCATGCAGCCATGATCCAGCAATCTATCCTGGACATATAGATGATTTTATTGCCAGCGTTCTCATTACTTGTGACCTACACCCAAATGCAAAATTTGGGGCAAATCTACCAACGGGTGATGATGTGACACATGTTTCCTATAATATCAGGATGACATTGTCCAAAGGTCACCTAAGTTGGCATTCATGTACAGTTTGTACTAGCCACCTGACTTCCTAACTGGTCCAAATCTACGCACCTTCCTAGTATTCTTGCTTGCAAGTCTAGATATCCCTTCATATCTGTAGAAGTTGCTGTAACATCATATAAGGTGTGATAGTTACACTTACCTTGTGGGGGTTGTAGTCAGAGTTGCAAACCACATGGTACATCCTGTGTGGTTGCGCAGAGCATATGGTACAAATGGTTGCCTCCGTTTGGACAGCTTAACATCTGCTGGAAACAGAAAAGAAAACTTAATCAGAGAGAAGACGAGGCCTTTTTACACTATTCAATACTAACTTCAGCAGCATATGTACAATTCTAACAGTCATGCGCTTCCTTTGCCATGGGTTATGAGACCTAAAAAAACAGCCAAGGGACATGTGCCTTGAAATTCTTCCTTTAAAGGGGCCTTCAATCAATTTTACACAAAAAGATCAACTTAGTAGTCACAAGGACTAGTAGTTAACCTGTGAAAACTGCTGTACAGTATCTTCTGTGTCTCTGGAGACTATAACCCTTGATAATGTTATCAGGGGTCATAATCTCTCTCTCATCTTAGGTTTAAAGATTATAAACAGAAAGCTGAATGTAAAGCCTACACCATGAACTCAGAATGTGAAAAGATGCTATTAGGTGCATTATACAGTGTTTCTGGGGCCTGACCTATACTAGGCACACCTACTGCTTTGATTTTGACCATTTTTTAAATTCAATTTAATTCTATTCAATTTCATTTACATAGTGCCATATCATAACAGACGTTATCTCAGAGAAATTTTCATATAGAGCAGGTCTAGACCAGACTCCATATAGTTATTTTTTACAGAGACCCAACATTTCCCTCATGAGCAAACACTTGGAGAGAGTGGCAACAAAAAAAACTCTCTTTTAACAGGTAGAAACGTTGAACAGATCCTGCCTCATGGTGGGCGGCCGTCTGTCTAGACCAGCTGGAGTGAAGGAGATGTGATCCAGATTTATAAAAATCACTGGAGTACCCTTTTAAAAAAGGCAACTTGTCTAGGAAAAAAGTTATAACTTGACATACTTTTTATGTTTTGTAAATTTGCAATTATAACTGTATAACTGGTTATAATTGGCTTAGTCTATAGCTAATTTTTCCCATTCGACACATGAATAAAGATTCACTGAGTACTCTATTAGGAAAACCATACTAATACTCGGCAGAGCCTTCTTTTGCTCTCAGAAAGCCTCAGCGTTTCATGGCCTAGATTCCACAAGATGCTGGAAACTTTCCTTTGAGATTCTTGTTCATGTTGACATGATTCCTTCACATTATTTCTGTAGAATTGTCAGCTGCACATTGATGCTGCCAATCTCATGTTCTACCACATCCCAAAGGTGGTCTAATTGATCTTGATCTGGTGACTGAGGAGGCCACTGAAGAACACAGAAATCATTGTCATGTTCATGAAAGCAGTTTGAGATGACGTTTACTTTGTGACATGGAGCATTATCCTGCTGAAAGTAGCCATTACAAGAAGGTTAACTGAGGTTTCCCAGTCTTCAAATGTCCAGCTATGGTGAGCCTGTGTCAACTGCAGCCTCAGATTTCTGTTCTTAAGGAGTGGAACCTCAGGTGTTCTGCTAATATAGTCCATCCACCTCAAGGGTGAAGATGATCTTCATTTTGAGAAGCTTTTCTGCTCATCACAGTTGTAAGGAGTGGTTCTCTGAATTACTACAGCCTTTCTGTCATCTCCAACTCCTCTGACCTCTCTCATCAACAAGGTGTTTCCATCCACATAACAACTGTTCTTCTTTTTTTGTTGTTGTTGTTGATTTTGCCTCTAGTCTGAGTAAACTCTAGAGACTGCTCTACAGATTGTGTGAAATTCTCAGGAGATCAGCAGTTTCACATATACTCAAAACAGCATTTCTGGCTGCAAGAATCATGTCACAGTCATAGTCAGTAAGATCACATTTTTCCTCTTTCTGATGTTTAATGTAAACATAAGCTGAAGCTCATTACCTGCATCTGTGTGATTTTATACATGGTATTGCTGCCACATGATTGGTTGACTGGATAATTACATAAATAAGCAGGAGGAGAGGGGTTCCGAATACAATGCTCAATAAGTGCAATGTAAATACATCTCAATATGTGGCATCAACTGTAAACTAAACACACATAACAGAAATGGTAATTTGTAGATCAAAAATGATTTTGGTAGAGGTCAATAAAAGTAAAATGATAATGATACTTCTACAACATTTTGCTCTATATGTACCACTGTATTTTTACTGTTTTTACAAAATGCCAGATAACTCATAATGAATCGTATTGAACAAAAATAAAGAATAAGCATACAGCTGTTATTTAATAAATATGTCAACTTTTTGGGCCAAATACCTTTTTAGCCATCTTACCATAGAGAAAGACTGTCAAAAATTTAATCTCTGTGTTAGGCATTTTCCATGGTTGAAGCTAACCCTTTAGTTTATACTTAGCAGTATAAAAACTACTGGACATAAAGAGCCCAATGATTAATTTCAAAGATGATAATGAAATGTTAAAAAGCACACCACTTTGCTATGTCCCACAAAATGTGAAACGGTCTACAAAATCATAGAAGATTACTGTGCCGTAATGTCAGGGTGATTCTCATATAGGATTCACAACAACTGGCCATGCATTGGAAAAAACAGGCAAACAAATCATGCTGTTCAGGCAAAATACAAAGCAAGAAGAAACATAAATTGCTCTAGAGAAGGAGGAAAGATGTGACAGAGAATAATTATAGTGAAATCTAGACTAGTCAGTGAGAGACTGATATTAAACACTGCAGTCATCAGTAGCTTATAGCTATATAAATAGCTTATATTTTTATACTTTATGTATTTTTTTTTAATTCTTATTTTAATTTTATGTTTCTATATATTCATATAGTGGTACGCCAACTCCAAATTTGTAATTTGGGGTTGATCATCAGTAGTATATAGTAAATCATCAGTAGTATAGTTCACTCATGTGGATAAAGTTACAATTTAATGTTTAATTTTAAATGCCAATTTTAAGTGCCATTGTTTTGGCATTTTTTGCCATAAGTGTTGTGGGACTTTGATTGACAGACGATCAAGGGTCAGATTCTAATGCACATGGTGCATAAGGCATTTCCTACACGTTAATTGGTATTCGTAAAAAACGGAATTATTGTCTTTACTTTAACTCAAAATTATTTATTTTTATTATCATGTGCTTATGCTCTTTTTTATTTTCCCATATATTGTGAAGCACTTTATTTCAGTCCGAGTGCTATCGAGTATATCATATTCAATGGTATTGTTGATGAATACCAAAAAAAACGTGTGTTTATTCCTGTTTTACACAGAGTATTACTGATCTGCCCCCTGGTTTTGGCGAATTACCACACAGGCTGGGGGAGGTACAGTAATATGCACATTTTTTAGGAACCAAAAGTAAAGTAAGATGTTTTTAAAGATAAAGCCTTGAATAGTTTTGTTTTGTTTTTTTTTCAGTGAACTTCATCCAAAGTGAGGTAAAAAGAAATAAACAAGGAACAGTTCTACTTGGTTCACCTGCACACAGTTTTTCAAGGTTCCTGGCAGGTAAGATGCCTCACTCATGGTATTTTGTGATAGATAAGAATCTAAAGTGCCTAAAATATTTGCACAGTGCAACAACAGTAGAGACAACAGGAAATGACAGAGAGAGTACAAAAAGCAACAAAGATCATCGGACTCAGCCCAGGGAGGTCGTGTTTCATGGTCAGAATCTTGACTCCTAAGCCATTGGGCTACCCCTGGTACATTGTTACTAATACTAATAATAGTTGTAATTTATACCATGATTTGCTGAAAGGAAACATTTGAGCCTTTTGACTCTAGTTTGATTGACCTTAAAAAATGTATATTGCCTCAAAACACTGTAAGATGTCTAAGTACCTGTGGGGTACATTTTATGATGACTGAATGAGAGCCTTGATACTGATTGTACTGAAGAATGAGACTGACTGGACGACTAAACTCTGAACTGTACCTCTGGAGTGAATCTGCTGCTCGAGGCAGGTCAAGCTGGCTGTACTCCTAGTTCTAAGATGAGCAAGAGGAGCACCTGATAGTAGAGAGAGACAGTTACAACACACAGAGACACATGCAGAGGGAACACACAAAAGGGTTAAAGGTTCATGAACCCCATTCAATACTCTGCGTTGGCAACTAGCACTTCTCTGCAAATCAATACCTTTATAAATTGTCTAATTCAAGCTTGACAAGTCATATCTCTTGTATTTATATTTATTTGTTATGGATAACTGATGTTATCCATAAAATCCCACCAATCCCATGAAAATATAAAAAGTACTAATATGCTCTTGTCTTATTTTAATATTTTATGACCTCCCCCCTCTGTATGTGGTTCTCTCCTCCAAGCCCACTGATTCCTACTATACACGTAAATCTTTAAAAACACTTAATATATATATATAGTGTCAGTTTTAAGCCAAGCCAGTGTCAAACAACATACACCAGACATCAGAAAAAAACATTCAAATTCATAATAAACTAGAATGGGATAGCATACCTCTGCCAGAGACAGGGAGTGCCCTATCTCACAATGTTAAGGAAAGTGATGAAAAAATTCCTGGATCCTTCCCTTCAACTGGATTTAAAAAATATGTAACAGGTTTTTTTGCTTGACCCATTCCCATCTCTACACCAAGTTCAGTACAAATTGTATCAGTAGTTTTTGTTTAATCCTGCTGAGAAATCAACAAACAAACCAACAATTTCTGCTTTTGTTTGGAACTAATTCAGTGGCGGATTAATCCCCATTTGTTGCTCTAGTGAGTATTTGGGGCAGCAGGACAGTGTGTCTGGGACTTAGTCAAATTGAACTACAGCCTGTGATTATGGAAATGAAGGAACATGTCACCAGGTGAAACAAATCAGTGTCACTCATTGATGTGCTTTTAATATTTTTTGGAAACAATGGAGCTCTAGGACACAGAGAAAAAAGATACAGTAGCAAGAGCATATGAACCCTTTGGAATGACCTGGTTTCCTGCATAACCGGTCATAAAAATGTGACCTGATCTTCATCTAAGTCACAAGTACAGACAAACATATGGTGTGCATGGCAGGAGACCAGGATTTGAATATGATAGACTCATGAACAGCTGCAATCATTCAATCTGGTTTCATTAACTGGAATCAAGTTTTACTAACTCCTGACTCCAGTTAGCTTTTTTTGATGTCATTAGCAAAGGGATTCACACAGTTTATATGTGGTATTCAGTATAGACAAGAATAAAACAACGACCCGTGTGTTATTAGTCAAACTAGACCATTTTTTCATTACTGTAACTTAGTCAAAGATCAGACCAAAGTTTAATACAAACCTATGTATGATGTATCTATAGTACTCTGTATAGCTGACACTTACTCTGTCTGAAGCTGGGTGGGTCAACTGAGGAGCCCATCCACGGAATGGGGGGTGAAGACTGAGGGATCTGTTCCTCCGTGTTACAGTAGTCAGCTATCCACGAGCTCTTAGTGGTGTTGTATTGTTCTAGAAGGACCAGATAACTCCATGCTCAACATTTTTGGTTCGTTGGACAAGTTTAACACTCTGGAACCAGGGTACTGATGATGTTATAGACCAATACTAAAATCAAAACCCAAAACACTGTTAAGCCGACTTTGAATGTTTGTTTATGTGCAGAGAAGCATGTTCGTGTCTTTACAAACCTAACAGGACAGAGGTGATGTTGACATCCAGTCTCTGCTTGGCTCGAATCCCCATCTTGAGACGTGGAGGGTGGAGACGGCTGGCGACCTGCTGCTGCCAGGACAGGAAGCAGGGCCAGGCCTCAATGAAAGGCTCCCAGCCTGGCTTACACGCACACATGCACACAAAGGCACCCACAGACGCACACATTATTAACTGGTCTTTACTCTGAAATCTTTCAAATCCTATCAACAGTAGACTGTCACATACATATGTAAGTTATAAAAACCTTTGGGGACAATATACTGACTTACATTAATGCCTTTGACACTTTCCTATCTTAAACCATAAGGTTGAATCCCCTAAGAAATCAACTAGCCCTGTTCCTGATGATTACAACCCTGCAGCTTTATACTGCTATTTTGTAAATAGGGATTTGTACTTGGCGTCTTTTTTTCAAGGACAGCCACGGTGCCTTCTGTTGTTGGCTCCTCCTATACCTCCTAACCACTATTGCCGCTGTGCTTCAGCTAATTTTCAGTAGACTACTGATGCTCTTGTAGCCTTACAATCTAGTTTTTTACTTGTTGAGGAACTTCTTTACCATATGGAGCCATGGTGCATAAGACACCATGAGTGCTAAATGCCTTGATGTGTGAAACCATATAGTTCAACTTAGAAATAATACAATTATTGTAAGAAGTATAAATTGTTAATCTTTAATCATCTTGGATATTGCCAAGGGCTGTACTTTTGCTTTCGACTGTATTTTTGTCATAAAATATTTCTTTCTTTGTTCATCCACTGCAGTTTGCTTATAGGTCTAATCAGTCAGTTGATAATATCATCTCACTTGCTCTCCCCTTTTCTGAAGAACATCTTGATAAATGTCGGAATACTGGTAACTTGTTTTATCCCTAGTTTTAACAGAATGCCATTTAAAACTAATGTAAAACTATGAAAGTGATACTCACATTTTCTCACAACTTGGGAATAGAAATATTTTTTTAAGTTTTCATAGGTGTGAAAAACACTGAACTGAATTCCCTTCATGGTCAGAAAAATAATGTTCTTAAAAGACTGAAGTGCACAATAGATCATCAAATCATTGTTCTAGTGGTGAAAATAAATCTTATTACCTGACAACTCTCTATTGTAGTAATCTCCGGACAGAGTGAAGCTAGCATTTCCTTCCTGGGTGGAACCAATGCGCTGCAGCACATAAAGCCCTGTAATAATAAACAGTCTGCCGATCACGATGAGGCTGAGATACAAGCTGTGATTTCTCACATCAGCAGATGCTTCTTGTGAACAGCAAACTTAAAATGTTTAAGTGTTTTGTGAGGTAACAGTGACAATGACCTTTTACCACCAAATTGTAATCAGTTAATCCTTGACTCAGAGTAGACGTTTGTGCCAAATTTTAATAAATTCCATAAAGGCATTCTCGACATAGTGCATTAACAAGGACTGGACAGACAGATGGATGAACGATGGATGAATAACCTGAAAACATTATTCCGCCAACAACAGCTTTTGCTAGCATGGAGGCATAAAAACAGGCACTGTGAACACAAGAACAATGATGTCTAATTTAACTCTAAAATCAATATTTGAAAACTGCCAAACACTGAAAAATGTTGCACTTGCGCTGCTTAATCTTCCATCATAATAAGAAAAGTAATTATGCAATCTTTGTCATAAGTTTGATAATGCAGTTACATAATATGTAAAAGAGACTTACGAGAGAAGGTGAATTCAGCCAGTGGTATGTCACAGTCCAGACAGTCGTCGATGAAACAGATGCAAACACTCTCAGCCTTCACCTCCACCCCAGACAGAGGAGCTGAGTGGCTGCTGGAGCCAGAGTCATCTCTTGGTCTGGGATGTCCTGCCATGTTCTCAGCATTCTCCAGCAGCCATGTTGCTGCCTGGTCCAGCTGGCCTGATGGACACATTATTCTGTCTTAATACAGGTTTTCATTAAGTAATTATCAAGGCTTGTGAGCTCTATTGCCTACCAGGTGTGGAGGACAGTG
>CM029111.1:632951-655451 GCA_016859345.1 Istiophorus platypterus
TTCAAGAAATGACATCAATAATTCTTAATCACTTATGTCATTATAGTAATTTATCAATCATCTATATTTACTAATTGAAAAATTTCTCAAATTACCAGTTTAAACAGTTTTGGATATTTCATCTTAGACAGAAAAAGGTCAAAACATGGAATACTGCTCTTCTTGTGCAACATGTAAGATATGTGATTGATGGGTCATTAGTCTAACAACGTTGATAGAGTTGAGAGATGGCAACTTACTTTTGTATAGTATGGAACTGTACAAGGACACCATGAAGAATTAGTTTTAGCACAGGATGTCTTGAAATTTTGTGAATCTTAGCAACCTATAAAATTTTCAGAATGGCTTTAGGACATTCCATATAAATGCACCTTTGCCCTTGGAGCCTAATTTCATTATTTTTGAAATTCTTTGTATGTGTATTCTAAGCCTCAGCAGTGGCTTATTTTTCACTGGATTGGGTTGAAATTTGTACTGAAGCCCTAAACAAGAATTTGCAGCATGGGGTGACTGTGGCTCGGGTGTTAGGGCAGGCTGTACACTGATCACAGGATTGGCAGTTTGATCCCTGGCACCTCCTGTCTGTATTATGAGATGTCCCAGGGTGAGACACTGGACCCTAAGTTGCCTCACTTGTAAGTTGCTTTTAAAAGTGTCAGCCAAATGATTAAAATGTAAAATATAAATGTTTTGGCATGGAATGCCCCATGGGAATAGCAGCAATGTGGATTCTTTTCTACCTACAAATATTTGACTGTTTCAGGTGCAAATTTTGGTGCATGTGTAATGCTTATTGGCATCATTAAAGTAACCTAACCTCTGTCTCCCTGTCATTTGTAAGTTAAAAATTCAGGAGAAGAACATTTATACTAACATTCTGTTTTGTCATCGTACACTTAAATGACACTGATATTTAATAAAATACCAATAATATCAACAGCAGCATTAACATTACTCAAAGTTACATCTATGCATGTATCTGGGCCTGCAGCAATGCAGTCATACAATCATTCAGGGATTACTTTTATTTTCTCAATAACTGATCATTCTTCTCTGACCTGTGACATTGATCTTGACCTCCAGACAGCGTTCCTGTGTGACTGGCACCGTTGATCTCTTGGTGACCACACCACTCTTGATTGTCTTTGGCATGACAGCCGCAGTGTTGCCAGTGGTGGTCGTGGTGCCTGAGTCTGTACTTGTGTCACTGGGCCATCGCTGATGACCCTCAGCAATGCCTACTGCCTTTTCCACTTGTATCCTCAGAAAGTCTCGGACCAGCTGGAGCCAGTCAAAGATAAGAAAGACCCTCAGATTGTTCAGGACGACAGTAAAGCAGGAGGAGTCACGTGTGGACCTGTTGGAAGATGAACCATCACTTATGACCAACTCTTTACTATCTAATACTACGTAAACTCTCTACATCTACCTATGTTTGAAATGTTCCATGAGCTTTAAAATTTTCAAGTGATACCTGTAATGCAGTTCCAGCTGTAGAGATGCCCGGTTATTGCCTGTTTTAGAGGGCTGTAGGATACAGTCAAAGACATTGTGCTTTGCCCCATGGGGTCTACCAGTACATTTATTCAGCCCGGTGTACCGAGTGTCATATGCCAACAAGGAATGAGATACCAAGTTGATGGACTTTGATCCATTGGAGAAACTCTCAAAGAGCAGCTTAGATTTCATGAAGTCGAACCTTTCAAGAGAAAAAGTTAGGAAGGTGAGTATTTCGACAGTGACACCCTTTTTGCAACAATGGATTTGAAACTAGGCCATAAATATGTGATTGAAGTGCGAATGTTCATCATTAATTCAGTGGTTGGGGGGTTACAAGGTCAGACTTAACTGGACAATTTAACATAAATAAAAGAATTATGTTTAATATTTGGATAAAAATCCTTTGCAGTCAGTGACTGCCTGAAGTCTGGGACCCATTGACATTACTAAAAGCAGAGTTTCCTGCCTTGAAATGATTTCTCAGGCCTTTACTGCGGCTGCAGTCCGTTATTGCTTGTTGGTGGGTCTTTCCGCCCTCAGTTATGTCTTCAGGAAGTGAAAAGGATGCTCAATTGGGTTGAAGTCAAATGACTGACTTGGCCATTGAGGAATATTCCATTTCTTTGCCTTGAGAAGCACTTGGGTTGCTTTTGCATTATGTTTTGGGTCATTATACATCTGTCCTGTGAAGCACTGTCCTATTAGTTTATCTTGTTGTAAACCCTCTGTATTTACATTAATGAAGGTGTTTCTTTATAGCAGACTTTCAATTCAG
Source organism: Istiophorus platypterus (assembly GCA_016859345.1). NCBI lineage: Eukaryota > Metazoa > Chordata > Actinopteri > Istiophoriformes > Istiophoridae > Istiophorus > Istiophorus platypterus. The sequence continues at coordinate 635,227 of CM029111.1, forward strand.
TTCAACATTCCTTTGTCTTTAGAAACTCTTGGGCTGCTTTCACAGTATGTTTTGGGTCTTTATCCATTTGTACTGTAATGCAGTACCATCCTATCAGTTTTGCAGCATTCTGCTGAATCTAAGCAGATAGTAAAGCCCCTATACGCTTCAGAATTAAGCCTGTTACTTCTGTCAGTGACCCACTTCCATGGCAGCCATACATGGCCATGCAATAAAAATGCTCTATCATGTTTAAAAGGTGATGTGGTGGCTCTAGATTATGAGCCGTTCTTTTCCTTCTCCATACCCTTCTCTTTTCATCATTCCAGTACAAGTTAATCTTAGTTTCATCTGTCCGAAGAATCTGTTTCCTAACTGTGGAATAACTATATGAAAACCCATTGAGAAGTACACTGTCCAATTTCTGATGATATTCTAGTCAAAATGACTGATTAAACTATCTCAGTGTTTCCCATGCATTAAACATGATAATTAAAATTAATTTGGACTGTAACTAGTGTGGTTGAAAGTTTGTTAGCATCATCAAAGTAACCTAATCCCTCTCTCCCATCTTTAAATTCACACACACATTGTGACATCACTGTTGGGTATGGTTTCAGGTGACACAGAGCACATTTCTGAATACACTCACCAGATCCATCAGTGATGTTCACTGTGTTAAGAGTTGAAACAGATTTGACACTCCAGCCAGAAAGTACACTGAAAAACCTTCAGATTTTAAGAACAATTTGCTATTTAAGAGTACAGCTGGCTCATATAAACAGATTCTGGCTGTGAGATCTGTGGTGTTCCTCACTGTGTGCCAGGGTACTGGCATTATGACCTTATCAATTTGTTGTCATGTGGGACTTTGATGTCATTTGTATTATTTTAATGTAATTTGTGATTTTATTTGCTTCTACTAAAAGAAACACCCATGCTATGCTGGCATCTGGAATTCAAAGCGAAAAGTCAGAGTAAACATTGATTATACTTAATTATTTCTGTGACCTTACATTGTTTCCATGGTACATAATATGCAGACCTATTTATGGTTTTGGAAAAAAATGCATATTCTAAATGTTTTTTTATAGGCTGTGAGATGATGGAAGATGGAAGAGGCCTACCTTGCTAATGAACTTTTGAGTTCATCGGCTTTGGGCCTGTTCAAGAGCTCCAGACTGACATCCATCATGTCCACCAGAAATGACAGGTTGGTGTAGACATCCCCACTTAACACCGTCTGAAGAGAGATGCAACATCAGATGATAATCTATCATAATGTATATGGAAATGAGCAGAATGACAATTACATTATAAGATAAACAAAAAGATCACTAGAAGAGTTAGAGGGGTATAAAATACCCTTCAAATGTCTTAAATATACTGTTTGGCGCTGTAAGCTCTATTCGGGCACTTTTTGCAGCTTTATTTTAACAAAACATTAAAAATAGCTCATGTTGCTATATGTTATCAGAATGTTGGCAGTTGGGAAAAAACAAAAAAAACAAAACAAAACAAAACAAATTAGGACACTGTTTCAATTCCCCTGCAAGTAATTCTTAAATTAAAATCTAAATGTTTTGTAGTTTGAGAAATTTAAGTCTTTTGTATCATAACCAAGCCTATGCAATATTGATAGGATATCATATGTGCTCAGCCAGCGTAAGTGGTTGAGTCAAGTGGATTCGATGAAAGAAGCAGAATTTGCTACAAATATGTTGATATGTTACATGGACTGCAATAAGCTTTTCAACTTGTTCAGAGTGTATGTTTAGTTGCCTGCTTTCTAACATATGTGCTCGGGTCCTGTAGGTTGTAGGGTCGCAGAAATTCTTCAACAGGCTCTCCCAGGTTGTTCTCCAGCAACCCTCTGATCAGCTGATAGTGCTCCAGGTCCAGACAACAGTGTACTGACGACAGGGTGCCACAGATGGACATGTCAGGTACTGCATGGCTCAGCTCCCTGACAAGATGAATCAACACAAGCATGAATTTGGACTGTGAGTATGGTCCTATACTGACACTGGATACATTCATACCTTTTTTGGAGTGGTGGAATTCTGAATACCAGTAAGTCAATTGTATTGGAAACAAGTAACAAGCTAAATAGAGTACTGCTGATGGACCAGATCAGAGCCAAATAATGTTGATAAATACTGGAGAAGTATCTTACATATGGTGGGTAAGAAATGGGACTCCACGTTATCATATATAGTAGTATAATAAAAGAGTTACATATTTGTAACAGTTTTTGGAGGTCCTCCTGCCCCCTAGTGGTTTTATTTCCTTGATGCACCTTTATTTATTCTAATGAATCCAACATGATATATGGGTGGTATTTTTTTTAACTGTATTTTCAAGCATTAAGGAATTACACAGATTAAAAGATAATTGAAAAAAAGTTTCCTAATTATTACACATGGTTTGACATTTAATAATACTCTTTTTTCTGTATATACTGTGCAGAAGGCTTCAACAATGGGCAAGTCTATGTTTTGTTTGTTTAGGAATTATTCAACTAATTTAAGCAGGGGTATTCTGATGAGGATTATCTCTACCTGTTCCTGATCTGTGGTCTTCAGTATTTGGAATCTGCTGATACAGACTCTGATACTTTTATTTACCTAAATATCTAGGTATGTCAGTCTGACTCATTGAAAAAACATTTGCAAGCTAAGCTTAAATAATTGATCTGAAATGAATGAAACTTTTACTGGAGAGTATGACTCCTGAATCTGCAGATAATTGTACTGACAAGACATATCATTCCTCTGGAGTTGTAGGAACTAAAAAAACACATAAATCCATTCACAATTTTAGACTGATGTTACCGAGTGGAGTTTCTTCCCCCACAAATTATCTGCGACTGAGTACAGACATTGGCTGCACAGGGCCCACATACCTACAATAGCCAAGTAAATTTTGGTCTGTTATCAAGTTACTCACAGAATTAACATTAATTAGTCACCCTTCATGTCATCTGCCACAAGCAACATTTGAAAAGCTGCTAGCTGAATGTTTTGGTCAATGTTCTTCGCTAAAAAAAGAAAGAGGTGAGAGATAATGAATTTGTTAACATCAAAATTTAACAAATCTCTTATTTTGCCAACCTTAAACTCAGGAGTCACCAGTTTACCCAGATAATGTTTCACATTCTCACACTCTAATTTTCATTCTAATTAAACCTGGCTATCATTAAGGAAAGCATTGCTGCAGCACTACCAGGCTGAGGTGATAAACAGAGTAGAGTTTATTAAAGAAAGAACCAGATTTTGATCAGATCCAGTTCGGTTATATAAAATGTTTTGTTTTAGGATTTAGGCCATATTTTTCTTCCTTAACTCTGTTAATCTGTAAATACAGTCTGAAAGTTAAGGAGGCTCATTTATACTCATTTCATAGGCTATCCATACATGATAAAAAGACAGTTGTATTTATATAGGATCAGATAGTGCCAGAAGTTATCTCAGGGCAATTTTCCTATAGATCAGATCTAGATGATACTCTTTGCATTATTTACAGAGACCCAACGTCCCCCCATGAGCAAGCACTTGGTGACAGTGGCAACCAAAAAGTCCCTCTTAATAGGTAATCTTTTTCTTAAAGAGAGTGGTAGAATTGGTAGAATATCTCTTAACTCTTAGAGATAGAAAGCAGAGACAGATCCTGGCTAAGTCAGCACAACCTGGCAATTGAACACTTCCTCCTAAAATATAAATCGTTTAATATTTAAAAAATTCAATTCTGTAATTCCGAATTTCAGTGAGCCAAATGACCTCTCAAAATAAAAAAAAAAAACAAAACAGTACATATACTGCTGTCCAATATATATCAACATGCCACAAACTGAGGGACAGTGAATGACCTATAAACACCAACATGCATATAATATACTGTAAATATAATATATTATTGATATATATACATGTATATCGATTTTGTTCTTGTTTTATTGGTGGTTGTTTCCTGTTATTGTGTATCTGGCTAAATTATATTTTGATACTTTGGCAACTTTGTTTTTGAAACTTTCATACCAAGAGAGAATCTTTAGATTTAAATGTTATATTCGGAGTGCTACAGAGAGGGAGAGAGGGAAATGGCCTGCTTTAAGATTGTATGAAAAAACTGTTTCTGTTTGGAGGCCAGCTTTTGAGGGCCACTATTTTCCAACTGTTGTAGAGTTTTAAGTACACTTGTGTTTCTAACATGTTTTTTTGATACACAGATACCTCTATGGCAACAATAAAAGAAATTGGAAGTAGAAACTAAACCATAGTCCTGAACATGCATTCATTTTTAAATAACCATAGCTTTTGCCATCAAAAAGATAAAAAGCAGGGCGTACTTGTCTAGGTTGCGTTCCACTTTAAGCTTGAGGCGGCAGCAGTCTTTCAGCAGTTTGTCTCCAGTGCGACGGACACAGTAAGAAGGAAAGAGGAGGTCAGAGGTTTCGGGAGGTTTACCAGCACTGTCCAGGGGCTCACAGGGCAAACGCTCTGCAGCAAAGATATCCATCTCCTGTAAGTCCAGTGCAATGCAGTCCAACAGGCACACATGGTCCTCTGATGGAGAAAAAAAAAACACACCAGGTGGCAGTTACTTTAAAGAATACTTTTTTAATGAAGAGTACAGAGGAGAGAGAAAAAAAAAAGCACGTGTGATATGGTGACAACAAACCACGACTGGATTTTGGTGGAACTCATAAGTATATCATTCATTTTGTGTTCGTTTTTTTGTGCTAAGTGAATCTTTCAAAGTAATTCTTCTAGCTCAGTGATGAAAAATGAACACAATTTGACTGCAACGAGGTGAGTTCAAAGTAAACTTCAAAGCCTTTTATCATTATTAAGGTCCACATTTTCTTTTGTCTAAGCTCTACCTCCTGCTTACAGTTCTTTAAGGTGCACTTTATGACTTTCTTTCAAACTCAATACTTGCCTATGCGATGAGGGCCATCCTCATCAAGGGCCCTCCCTGTGTCTGGGGCCTGTGGCCTGCCAAGGGTGAAACCTCTGGAGGAGGAAGAGCTGGAGGGGAAGGTTTGAGGCTTCTCCTGGTCCCTACTGCTTCCTGCTGAACTCCGAACACGCTCCTTATTAATGAAAAAAGTAAGAAACAAGACATTCAGCTGCACATTAAGTCCGATACTCAATATGATCAATACATACACACAAAAGCAGATGACTACTTTTTAAAGTGGTCAAAGCACAAAATAAATACCAAATAATTTACTAAAGGGGGTTTTCTGTGGTCATGGGAAATACTCATGATTCTTTTGTGTGATTTGCTTTACTACTGGAAAGATGTTACCAAACCCTCTTCACCTAAAACCATTCTGAAATTTTTAATAGTGGAGGAGACTGCTAAAACTTAATAATGACATCAAGGTTATAGCTCTCTGAAATCCGTCTATAAAAAACTATAATTTGGTGACATTGTGCTGTACTATTATACTATTATATTATTATACTATTCAATACTATTCAATACTATTCAACACAGAAGTGACTTAGTCTCAAGGAATGACTGTAACTATTATGTTGTATTTTTGAATATTCTGATCTACTGGGTCAAACACTAGCAGACACAAATTCTCAGTGACAGCAAAATAAAATTCATCAAACTACTTTAAAAAAATATTGTGAGGAAAACGTTTTATAGAGTGAAGATACCTCTATAATAGCATCATAATACATGATATCTACAGCTAGGTTCAGAAATATTTGGACAGTGACACAACGTTTGCAATTTTGCCTGTGTACACAACAGATCTGTGATCAAGATGTGATTAAGTGTAGACTTGCTGCTTTAATTCAAGGGGTATAACAAAACCTTTCCATTAACCATTTAGGAACTGCAGTGATTTTTTACACATAGTCCTTGATTTTTGGTGGCTCAAAATTAATTGTATCATCAATCATGTATATGATATATACCACCTGCTCTACCCCCCCCCTTATCAGTGGAAAACAGCAGGGCATGCCCTTATCTCCCATATCATGTGCAGATGATCAACCTCTACATATTTCTAACCCAATTTTATCAGTTTTAGCAGTACAAGAGTTTTCAAGATAACCTGGTCAACATTCAGGAAACAATGTAAACTTTAATAAGATTAAATCTAGGGCTATAGTCAACCAAACAAAATCGATTGGCCGCAGAGAAAAAAAAATGCACACTATGTCAAGACTAACTAAATCAACAACAGTGCTCCACCTGGTAGCCTTATTAGCCTGATAATATGTTCAAAATTCATGAGTGCTGAACACAGTTTCGACTTTTTCAACTAGCTAACATTAAATAAGCCTGGTTAAGTAACGCCACATTTGATTAAGAGGGTCATGGACCTTACATGAATCTTTTCATCTGATGCTAAGCAAGACAGCTAACAAGCTTGATACTCAAAATGTTGGACTGTTTCTTTAATATCATAACATCTAATCAAATAGATGGCGACACAAAGTAAAGACAAGTAAAGATGTTGACAGGGTTTATTTATGGAACCATATTATAGAATCTTCAGTAAACCAGCAGGCAATACTGTTTTCATTCAGCATTTCAGATCAGATTCAGACAGTAAGTTACCAGAATAATAAGATGATGATCTAAATCATCACGGCAGGGTTTCCATTGTTTATTCAGTGTGCCAGGCTGGCATGTTAGAGGTATCAAAAACCAAGTGACATGAGGTAATTCAGATTCTCTAAAACACTTGGTATACCATTTCATTCATAAATGATTGCAGTGTAATTAGACAAAAAAAAGATGAAGAGAAAGGACAATCAGAGAACCATGCATGCTGAATGAACGGGCAGCGTGACTCACCAGTGAAGGGAAAAAGGCATGTGCCATGGTGAGTTTCTCTACCTTGTCTTGGAGAGAAAACGTTCCATGAGCCCCAGCAGGCAGGAAGAAATTCTGCACCCTCAGCTGGCCAAGGTTGGCCACAATGACCCTTGGTGACCGTGAGCTCTCCGGGATGAGAATAACTGGGGCGCCAGCTTCAATATCCAGTAAAACCCTGGATGCTCGTTGAGGATAATCCCGCACCTGCGCAGAGAGACAAGAGACAAAGCAGTGAGGAGGACAGGATTTGGAGGATGGGAGGAAGGGGACAGGAAAAGGGTAGATAAAGAAAGAGAAATTGATAAAGAAGGGGAAAAAGTAGGAGAAAATTTAATTTAGAAAAATAAATTGAGCTGAAATCAACTGATAAATGTTTTGAATTTGAAATATTACCGGATAATAAATGTGAGACCATTTTATTTGACTCAAGCACTGTCATTTTGCTGACTACAGAAATGATCTTGGGGTAAACTGTAGTGAAGTTATCTTGCTAATGTGACTATCATGGCAAAGAGCACCAGCAGGCTGTACTCACAGCCTGGCCCTCCATTGCAGCTCTCTGTCTGCCCAGGACATCCTGTAACTGGGTGAAGTGTTGGATGAAAGCTACCACCTCAGCCTGGAAGCGCTGGGTGTGGACATACTGCACTGAGGCCATCTGTAAAGACACTTTGATATCACATTCCCGCTCCAGGCAGGGATCAGGTTGGCCATACCTGAAGGGACCAGAACACAAAGGTGACTAAGAAACACAGATTCTTCCAAGTTCTTTAGTATCATGTAGAATAATTCTCTTCAGAAGCTTTTGTAATCTATACTTATGGATGTTGAAAATAAGAGCTTCCCCTCCTCGGGTGGTGAAACGCTCTCGGTAGAGATCACCATGTGGAGTCAGGTCACTCAGGGACAAACTTCCTAAACTGCCTTGTAAGTCTAGGTTGCCATCTGAAACATTACACATAATGAGACTGTGAGCATAAAATATCCAATTATCTTCAAAAGTGAAGCTAAAAGTATTGTGTGGAGGTTTTTCGTACACACCAAACATTTCCAGATGAGTAGTTAGTTTGGACACACTAGCTCTGGCAAGCTCGTTGAGTTTCTTGTTCAATACAAGAGACAAAGAATGAACCTAAAAATGACAACATGGACAGGTTTAGCCATGAAGCATTAATTTCAGAACTGATTTTTAAAGCTTCACCAAGACTGAAATCTAGAGAATAAAAAAAAGTTTTTAGCCAGTTGCCGTATTTTCATTCAATATTAGTCCACTGAAAATGATATAGAATGGCTCTATAAAATAAAGAAACTACACTAGAAAAGAAGGTAAGGATGTGTTGCACAACAATTTATAGTATGATTTCACTTTTAAAGTGTAGTATGGCACATCAGTCCATCCCAAGAGTGGATAAAGGGAAATTTTTTTGGCATCAAATACAAATTTGTTTTAACATAAATTTCATTTAAAAAGTCATTGATAGACACAGCTATAAACTATTTTCATTATTCATGAATCTACAGATTATTATGTCAATTAGGCTTCCTTCTCTGAACACACTGAATACCTATTATATTGTTAATATAATTCACAGATCTATCCAAAGGTTTTGAGATATTTCCCTGAAAAACAAAACTGTCAACCCTCCATTGTGCTTAAGGAGAGATCAGAGCATCACAAAAAGCAGTAGCATTCATCCTCTGGGGACCATTAATGTCTGAAAAAATTTAATGACAGTCCATCCAATAGATATGACTGTGTGGTGGATGGACAGATGAATCAACAGATTGACATTGCCATCCCTAGAGCACTGTAGTGTGGCTAATAAATATAAATAACACTATTCTTTCATTCAGTATATAAATATATATGTGTCTATACTGTTCATGAAATTTTAACCATAGAATATTAATTTGACTTGTATTACTTGGACAGCCCAGCCATTCTAACTAGATGCTCGAGGTCTAGGGACTCACCTTTAGGTCTACTTTAGTGTTGACAGCCTCTGTTGTCTCCTCCTCACTGCTTTCTGGCTCATACAAAGGGTGTCCTGGCACAGGTTGAGATGATATATGAGGGACCTTAACTGCATGATTATTGGCTGTGGAGCCAATACCAAAGAAATCAAGGATAACCACCCAGGTCTGCAGGGTAATCAAAATGTCCAGGCAGTTGAAATCAACATCCACACTTCGTCCCACACCTCCATAGCGTGTTTTGAACTCTGGGTGGTTCTGGTCAACCAGAAGCACATTTATATGAACTAATGAGTCATCAAAGTTTGGTGGTGGCTGAGTGGAGGGTGTATGGTTGGTAGGAGAGGGAGGTGGGGTGCTGGGACAGTCTGGGTCCCTATTTGATTTGTGATTGCTAGCAGAAGGGGTGTTGGGATGCCTCTGGTAGAGCTGGAAGACGTTCTGGGCCTCCTCCATGTGTGCAGGCAGTGAGCGAGGCATGTCTGGATACAGGGCATTGGATGCTGATGGACAGCTTTGGGAAAGGTACTCCTTTGGACTGAAGGTGGAGGGTTTGGGAGCTCCCCGAGACACCATCAAATGTTTGTACTTAGATTCAGGGTTCTGATCCAGGAGGTCTTCCATTAGGAGCGAGCGCAGAGCCAGCTGGACTGCTAGTAGGTGAGGGTGGTCTTTAGTAAAGTCTCCGTCCAGATCTTGGAAGCGCAGACTAACTAATCCTTGGGAACCCTGGGTCAGGTCAGCACTGAGCTGAACCTGCAATTCTGCCACATGTAAGGTGACTTTTAGTTGAGTGAATGTGGGAGAGTGAAGAGCAGGTTTTTGAGACTGTAGAGGCAAAGGAGAGGAGAACGACGAGTTGGAAAAGCTGATATGGGGAGGGTCTCTCGCAAACAGCCCTCCCTGGGGGTCAGGAAAGCGATGGGCTCTGGTGGAGGAAGGAGTTGGGGGTGGGGGTGTGGGCGGTTGGCTGGGTGTAACACGCTGCTCCTCAATCAGGGACAAACTGTCCAGTGTCTGGAGGACTTGTTCATACACAGACTTGCACAGGAACACCTATCACCAGAGAGTCAAATATTGATGTAAATAATGAACACTCAGTACCTCCATATCAGCCCTACAGACAATTATTTTCATTATTTCTGTTGATTTGTACTGTAGAATGAGGGAGATTTCAGTCAACTCCACTTTGTTCATGGCCATCGAGTGGTGAAATTATTTGTAATGGGTGAGAATAAGAGTCTGTTTTAAGTTGGCAAATAAATAAATTACCATTCATCTAAATTTATGTCATACAGAGGGGTTTATGAACTGTAACCCTACTATAATATCACTCTCTATGTAATTGCTGATGAACTGTTCGTGCTGACACAGTCTGATCATGTCCTGCATTGACATTCTCAGTTGGTTGAGTTTCTTTTCTGATTTTCCTTACATATTGCATCAACTGTACACTGTCAACCACCATTCCTAACCCTATTTCCTGTCTTTTCCTTAGATCTAAATGCAGATGTCACTTTTGTCATAATTTCTTTTGAAACACTAGCCAACAATGAACCGTCTTTCAAAGTCACTCAGATCTTTTTTCTCTCTCCATCTTGATAAAAGATTAGAGTAAACTGGGCTTACTCACCATTTTTATAGATACCAAAGAGCAGGACTGGTTGTTAATTGCTTAATTATACCATGCAGTGCACCTATGCTGTAGCATTTGCATCTGTCATATTTGACTAGAAATGTAATCCACTGAATATACTTTTGGTTTTTTGTGCTTGGGGTCTTAGGTTTTTCAGTAACAGGGAGAACCAGGTTTATATTACTGACAGATAAAGATAGGATATACCTAACTTTCCCAAGTATATCTTATGAAGTAACCTCATCTTTTGCCATTCATGCAAACTCAACAATTAGGCACTGTCTTTAATAATTCACTACAATGTAATGTACATGTCAAAGCATATTTATACAGCAACAGTTGTGTCAAACTCATGCTGTGTGGCTCTAAATTTTTCTCATTAATAGATATTATTTTCTCTCACTAAATATTAGTAGTTGTTCTAGATCACCATTTTACATGCATTAAGTTAAGGTAAATGAAACTCAACACTTCCTGCATAGATCTCATTAAAAAGCTTCCAGTAGCTCAGTAGGAATAATACATTTCTTGGTAGAATTCATAAAACATCTGCAAGAAGCATTGATCTTCCTTGATAGTAGTCAACAGTGATGGTAAAGAAGGGGATGCTGGAACTAATGAATGACAGAAGATAGTATTTATATTAAAATGAATAGCTGAGTGCAATAGAATGGTGAATATGACATGACTGTATTGTTGCACTGATGAAATTAGTGGTGTGGTTTACTAAATTTACTTTGTGCGCCATTATAGTAAAGCTAATCCCCTCTCTATTTTTGTTACAATGTATTTAAAGGGAACTTTACTTTCTTTTTTCAAGTTGACCGCAATACGAATACAGCTGACACTTGATTTCCCATTATTGAAATACCAACCGATATTTTAGAATTTATAGTATTGCTATAGTGTATACCTGAACAGGGTTGACGAATTTGCCTTCAATTCTTAATAAACCTGTGCTCCTGCAGGGCTCCTCTGTGGTGAGGACAGTAAACTGGATGTCTTCTTCAACAGGAACTTTCTCCAGGGTGAACTGTATAGTGGTGTCTTTCAATATATGGAAGGCTGATAAAGAAAATAAATTATGTGAACTTGTGTGACAAGCTGCTTATAAAATGTATCTTTGCATTATTTGCATTAGCACACATAGAATCTATCATCTGCAATACAGCTATCCTTAACATCCATATCATTCTTACCTTTTCCCCGGTTGAGGGATTCAAAGAAGTCATGACGTGTGAACTGTGGTTCATCCTGACTGATGCTCCCATTGCAAGATGATGACATGGTGCCAGCAGCACTATCCCCTCTGTGTGGCCTCTTCAAAACCAAATGACTCATGTTGAGTGAATACAGCCGAATATCCTTGACTAATACCTGCAACCTTTCTCCTTCAGAGTCTTGCCCAGTAACAAAATTCTGGATTGTTATGCTTCCCAGATGACCAACCAATAGCTCTGGGTGTCCAGGTTTACGGGGAATGGACACAACTGGTGATTCAATGCTGATATTAAGGGTGAGCTTCACCAAGAATGTGTCTAATGTGGATTCAAGGTCTTCCATTGGAACATCCTCCTCATCTTCAAATGGATAAGCCCAACTCTGACTCTGTGTTCGAGTTCTCCGTGAAGGAGTCTCAAATAATGAAACCATACCGCTGTACTCTGCTGTCTTGGTGGCTAGAACTGTTGACACTTTGGTGGCAGCACTTTTCAACATGGAGCGGAAATTGTCTTCTAGCTCATTAGCAGACAGACTCAGCTCCTTTAAGAACTTAGCTGAGTGGTTATAGTGCAAGGATGCCATTTGAAGTTGCAAGGAACACTCCCCTTGGGTTTTCTCCTTAAGGCAAAAATTTAAAGCTTCTAAGGAATATCTTCCTGTGTCAGCAAGGAATGTTAATCCATCAAGAGTTGAGGAGCTGTCCTCAACACTGCCAATGCTGACCACAAATTGGCTTCGGCCTCCTTCCTGGGTCAGATCCACCAACTGCATAGACCCAAGTGAACCACTGATGTCCAATCGACTGCCCATGGACACATTGACCTTTGTACCAGTGATGCTGGCAGTGGCAATCTTAAGCCCTTTCTTCTCAGAAACCAGGACAGTGCCAGTAGACACAGTTCGAAGCAGAAGCAGGTTAAGGCGGTGGATCTCTACAGTCAGCTCTTTGTTCTGATCATAGGTGGCCTGATATGTCCCCTCCTCTTCCTCACCATAAGGCTGTGTTGTATGTTGTTGCACAGATGATGTCCAGGTGCTTTCTTCTTTGGGGAAAGACTTCTGGAGGAACGTCAGTAGCTCCACCATTGTTTCAGGGTTGAGAATGATGTCCAGGTTGTTGACCTGCATGCTTGTCACCTGAAGGGAGCTGTCCAGGTTCATGGAGGGGCAATTTGAGCTCACAAACTGGTATTCAAGCTTAATTAGAGCATCCTGGTCCTTGAAAAGGGATCTCAAGGGGGAGATTCTATCAACTGGCATACCAGAGGATGACTCAGTTTGGTGGCCCTGATGTTCGGGAGACCTGCTATCAGGGGATGATACAGGGGAGGAAGGCTGGCTCTCTCTGAGGCTACCTGTGGGTATGTCAAAACTGAGATGCTTATGAGAAGCCACAAGGAGGTCAAAGTCTGAGCCATAAGTCTGTAAGGTATCCACCAGCAAAAGACCATGGACAGTCAAAGAGACTTCAGAATCATAAGGCCGCTTAACAAAATGAGCATTTGTGCCAAACACCTTGAGAACAGATATGTAGCGGCCATCACTCTCTACACCCAGCTGCATGTAGTTAATGTTGAATTCAGCTAATAGAAGACGGGATTCCACCAGGACTTCCCGTGTGTGCTGCTCTAAAGTCATCACACTCTGTGTCAGGTTCTTGGCTGAACCCTGCAGCTTCCAGGAGCTGTCCTCCCTCTGAAAGATTTTGTCATGACGGAGGGTAAGAGGGTCAGTATTGGGGCCTCTCATTTGACTTTTGTCCCCTTCACTCACAGCTGGACTGTTTAGCCTCGCCAGACAACTCCTGAGTGCAGTCATCTTCTCAAGGTTGATATGGACTTTGAGGTCTGGTAGTGTTCCTGACAGCACAGCCCCAGGGAGTTGGGGGTCTGACGTATAGCGCAGTCTCTGCTCAAGCTCCAGCAACACATTAAACTTCTCTACCACATGAGTGGGGCCTACCTCACTCTCTTGAAGATGTTTCCAGCTGTCCTTAAAGCGACCAACCATTATCTGCAGGTCCTTAAAGGACAAAGAGTATTTTTCGTAAAGCTTTCTGCTGTAGGCCTGTGTACTCTCAGGAGATCTGAGGCTGGGAAGTTCAGGGCTTTTGAGCTGTGCTTTAAAAGGAATGTCTAGTTCGGGTGGTGGAGATTCTGACGGGGTCGCAAGTGGTGTCTGGTACTCATCATCACTCATGTCTTCCTTTTCAGCTTGAGTAGCTTTTGAGCTGGCCTTACAATCATCTTCAAAAAAATAATGACCAATAAGTATGAGCAGAGTTAGAAACCCTCTTAGGTTTAGAAGTGAAGATATTTGTGTATGCCCTTTTTATTTTTGGTAAAAATGGCCAATTGTATTACCTTGACAATTTGTGAGGAGAATCCTGCCTAAATCAACAACAACAAGCATTGGGTCCTCTGACTGGAAGTCATCAGGAAAAATCACCTGGGGTGCACAGATATCCAATTTCATAGTCCAACGCTTACTGTTTTCCTACAAAACAAACACATCAGTTGTATTTAGAAATTATTCATCTGTCAATTATTTCATGTCACCAGCCAGGGAACATCTCTTACAATAAACTCTCCTACGAGCAGCTGATCAATGGTTTGTCTGATCTCTGCCTTGGTCTGCATCTTCAGCTTGTTGTACTGCCTCCTGGCAGCCTCTGCGACTCTCAGCTCCATCTCTGACTGATAGCCAAAACCTACAAATCAAAGAAAATATCTTTTAATACAATAATCTAAATTTGAGGACAGCCAATTTGTTATTTGCTTGATCCATCCCCTGCTTGACAGTTAGAGATTTGTTCTTTTCATGAAATTCTGCAACCTTTTTTTCCAACCATACCTTTGCTCACTAAAGCCAAACCATTCTATTTTAACTTCACCAGTCCACAGGACTTTTTTCTATAATGTATCAGGCTTCTTTAGAAGCTCTGTCAACTTCTGACACCGGATTTGGTGACAAGCAGTTTTCTCTGTAAGTTTTCTTGGTCTTCCATATATCAACTTGACCTCCACTGTTCCTTTTAACTGCCATTTCTTCATTACATAACAAAATTAGGTCACTGCTACCTGAAAACGCTTTGCTATCTTCTTATAACCTTCACCTGCTTATTAGGTATCTATTCTTTTTATTTTCGGAGTGCAAGACAGCAACTGAGAGGAGCCCTTGGCTGCTGATGGTTGGGATACGATTTGTGGAGTCACAGTATTTATAAAAATTTGAAATTTACATCACCTGGTCTTTCCTAACAATGCTTGTGAACAAGCCATAGACCACGTTTTTTCACTCTAAAGACTCATTACTTACCTGATGTGTGAACTCTTCCTTTATAGAAGAACTCTGTAACTTTGTTGATTGCTAGTGGGTTGTAGATGATATTCAATGGACTAGTCTTGACCTCAAGTCTTCTCTGAAACGTGGACCTTGCAGGGTTATGCTCATAAATCATCTCAAACACTGGTGATGATGAGCACTCTATACTGCATCCTGACAACACAAAACCAAAAAAAAAAAAAAACACGTAGTACTATTAAGATACAAAACTTTTCAGTGAACAGTGGGGGTGGTAAGGTGCCTTGCTATTCATACTGACAGACTGGACAAAGTGATGATTAGGATTACCCTTTACATGTCAATGTAAGCAATTTCAATGGAAAAAGGCTAAAGCCTGCTTGAAAAATTGCTTGATGTTGCTAGATGAGATTATAAGATATTCATTACATTATTGTGTCATATTTGCCATTTGCCTAGTTTCAACCCGTTTCAGCCTTTTATCAGTTTGCTTCTTTCGTACTCTGTAAAAGGGGTCAGAAAAGTCAGTAAATCTAGCAATGAAGGCTTTCGTACTTCTGAAAGGGCCATGGAAGATGGGGAATTTCCAATTTATCACCCAGCCGACCAATAGTGTAACATCACCACAGTCAGTCGGTCATTAAGTCACAGATATCACTCAAGTCAATCAGTCACAGACATTCACATTTATAGGGCCTGCCCTGCTGTTGCAGTCCCACCAAAAAAAATCTCCTTTGGAAAGTTTATTCATACTCAATTATATGATGGACCTTATTAAACCAAATTAGTAATCCTATGACATCTTTAAAAAGGTAGTAATGAGGTCAAAAGATCATTGAAAGTTTTTTGTTGTTTAAATGAAGAAAATGGCATTAAATCAGTTCTTAAGAGAAATCAAAAATCTTACCAGAGATGCTGCCGGACTGCCCCGAAGGCTGATTAATGGTATCGACAACTTTGTCCTACAAATGACAAATATTAAAAACATTGTGTGAAAAATCATACAATAGAAAGTAACATAAATATAATGTGCTTGACCTGCAATTAACTTTTCAAATTTTTTTCACATTATGAACTCACTGCCCACCTCTGTCCAATACTGCTTACCGTTTTGGGAGACACCAGGACAGGGAAGATGGTGCCCTGAGTGGTCAAGTCTCTCAGGAACAAACCCCCCAGCTTAACAGACAGCAGTGAGGACTCTGAACGTGGAAGAGACTCCACAATCACCTTTACACCTGTAGAAATGTGATCACAGTAACTGTATTGTCTTTAAGCACTGCAAAAACAGTGATCTCACCCATTATTTCCAATTAAGGCTATTGCATCAACAAGATTATAAAAGATCATGTAAAAAAGCAAAGTTTCTTCAGTTTTGGCCTGGGTTGAGTTTAATGCAACATGACTCCACATGGTAAAAGGAATTGCCTGAAAGAGTTAAAAAAACAGATTTTGAGAAAAGGGTGTCAATAATTGTGTCAAGCCTACATTTTATGTCTGTACTTTTTATTTCACTAAATGAAATAATTTTTTTGGTTGTTGTTCAAAAACTTTTCATATATTTCTGAAGATATTCTAAATTTTGTTCTTATAAAAAGCAGGGGTGCCATTAATTTCAACCAGGACTGTAGAGTAAGTGGTTGTAATGGGTTGTACGTTACCATTTAGATAAATTTGTAAAGAAAATATTTGGATCCTCTTTGCACGCAAAGCAAGCTAATAACTAGACAGCTATCTACTGCCCAACAGACTTTATTCAGCAGGAACAATCTTCTATTTTATATGCTTTGCATTTTAATAACCAACAGAGGTCTATTATAGATTTGAATAACCCTGAAACATGTTTCATCAATCAAAATACTGCCCCTGTGTACCTGAGAATTCCAACTGGATGACCCCACTCTCATGAAGCATGCCCCCCTTCTTTTCCTGCTGGAAGAGTGTAACTCCACCTTTCTCCAGTAAGAACTCAAGCCGGGCAAACAGGTGGTCGCGCTTAGTAAAGGTGTTCAGTGTGTGTGAGTCTTCCAACGGGTTGAACAAGTCTTCTGTCTCTGCTGGTGAAGGAAATCATCACGGTCAGATATCAGGACAGACATAGAATTACAAGTAACACTACATAATATCAGATAATACCAAACACAAAAATCACATTTATTATACAGGCCTCTAGACTTCATCCACCAATTTCAAGAAATTATCTAGTCTAACTGAACATGTAATTCAAATAAAACCAATGGTTGGGTACTTCTGCTACAGCTTAGAAAAGACTAAAGGCAGTTGCTAAATGTTGCCAGTCCTTCTCTGTCTACAGACGGGAATGAGTCTCTCACCTAGAATATCCCAGGAGGACGGACTTGGCAGAAGTTCTTCAGGCCTGTCTGGGTCCTGGGAATCTCCATACCAGCCTCCCCATCCTGGAAACCAAGACTGCAGGTACTGGATCATACCTGAGCTCCCACTCTTGGGGATGGATGCGGTGGATGAACAGGGCTGGGAGTCCCTGCTGGGCTCACGCGTGCTCTGGAAGAGAGAAAGAGAACCGAGAACAAATGCTGAAAACATGACAGAGACGCATTAAGTACATCAGTGAAAGTTTGATGATTGATAGTGAGAAATCATCTTTGTGTCCTTTGTTGACAGCTGAAAGCAAAGTGTAGTTAACAGCACTAAGGAAGAAGGAGATTTCTCTTCTCTCAAAGTCCACAAAGACAACTGATGTGTTGTAATTTTAATTTTTTACACTATTGAACAACTGTATGAGTCATCTAAGCTTACCTCTGTGATTTCTTCCTGCTTTCGAAACCAATCGTGGACAATTTCTCTGAGACTTTGCAGCTCTTCCAACGTCTGCTCCTCTTCCACTCGTTCCAGCTCACTCTAGGTGACAAAGACAAGCATAAGTTCATTAATATGCGTTTCTAAGTATTTCTGAAGGTAAATTCTCTCAAAAAAAACAAAGTGGTTGACCTTAGTGCATCTCAGCATGTGAAAGAAAACAAATTTAACTGGGGCCTAGTCGTGTAATTGGGCAGACTGCTCAGACATTAAGGAAAAATGAAGGGTGTAAAGATGGATAATAAGCTGAGTGTGGTAACCTTTAAGCTTCCAGTATACTTCATCATAACTATTTATCGGCTAGATGAATAACTTCAGAGACCCCATGCCCACACCGGTAACTTTCTGAAAACAATAATCTGATATCCACACCTACTTGACGCTGTGCAGCGATTAGAAAGGAACAGGGCTCTGAATTTATTTCTGTAGTTTTCTGTAGTTGAGATGATTTTCTGTTGATCAGTTATTTCATTCAGCTCTAGAAACCTTAGTTTCTGCTTAATAATGCCAAGCATCTCACAATGTATTTAAGTCAGACATAAACACACAGTGCCATGAAAAGATGTTTACTTCCATTGGTCATTTTGTTGCTGAAAAGGAAACCTTTGGAGTTTATGGCCACTTGAAGAAATATCGAACAATGTTTTGATGAGTTACACACTGATATTCTTTTAGTGGTTACATGATTAACAGTTGTTGGTAGTAATGCTCTAAGAAATAAAGCAAGGCACTATGTGCATGTACACGTTAGCAAGATACAAGCAAAACAGAGACTTACTAGTCCAAAAAGCACTCCATAGCACTGGCAGTGATCAAAAAACTCCCCAGGTTATCTTTAACTACCCTTAAAAATGAGGCTTCAAAAATATCTCCTTTGAAGTCAGATAGAAACATTGAACTCTGAATTGTTTAATAAATTATCACAAATTTTCACTATAAGTAAAACCAACTTATGATCCTGGGTTGTAAATAACTATTTCATTGAGCTAAATATTAGAATTCATTGTGAATTTGTAACTGACAACCTTAAGGTGCCTTGGGTCTATTCACTATTAAAAAAAATAAAAATAAAAAGATAATCACCTCTATATTAAAACTTCAGGTGGAAACCCCTGTGTTTATCCTATTTTGAACATTTGTGACATTGTAAGGTCAGATAATTTTATGAGTTATATTAGTAAAATGAAGGGAATAAAGGGACAAGAGACAGTATCTCATCACTATTTGTTAGTTGTTGATTAGACTTGATATATGGATTATAATTAATGGTATGAACAATTTATTCACTTAAATCCTTTTTGATATGTCTGTGCAGTGTAGTACCTCTTCCTGAGGACTCAATGGGACTGCTCTGAGCTTTCTGAAGTAGAGGCTGGTGTAGATCTGGGCATCTCGTGCTCGCTGTAGGGCAAAATCCCAGCTGGCTCGCCGCCACTGCTCCCTGATCTCACTCAAGTTGGCCTGAATGGCAAACATCCACCACTGCCGGCAGCTACGGTGAAAAACAATGTTACAGGCTCTGATTCAAAGGTTTATTACACAACCAATATATGTGGTAAAATGCAATGTGGCATGCTCTTAAATGCACAATGTCATTTTCTGCTGCTGAGGGTCTCTCAATCAAAACAATAACAAAAGACAGAGTTTTGTTATGTTGTGAAGCAGTGTGGGAGCTTGGGAGTTGTCATCACCACCATTGCCATCATTGCAGTCAGCTTCTCCTGGTTAGGATTCCTTCAGTGTTAATCGTTCAGGACATTTTTACTGTGAGCTAAATCATCTGCTCAGTTAATTTCTCTGATAACTTAAGATCCGGATGTCCAAGGACTAAAATCCTTCATCAGGTTACAATAATAGTTATTGCAAAAATTTGGCTTAAAACTGGATAAAAAGTCAATTTTGACCGCGTCTGGCAGAAAACAACAATGCAGACACATGCGCAGAGGGGATATGATGCCATTGACAGGTGACCAAATGAAATAGAATGTTACCTTTATTAAAATTTCTCTGGGATTGAAAAACTGTTGGAAACATGTTGGAAAATGTATGTACACAGCTCATCAAAAATACATATGTCTAGTTGTTTTTAGACATTTTATTGTGGAAAAGTTGGATATTATACCTTTAAGTCTGTGCTAAAACACTAGGGTAAAAAAAAAATAATTCAGTTTTTAACCCCGTTTTAGAGACAGTTTCTGAAACAATTTTTGTTTGTACATGTCAGAAAGCTAACTTACTATTTGCTCCAACAGCTAAAAAAAACATTTGTGCTAAAGTGTGAACCTACTTCCCAGAAATGGGGACTTTGGGTCTCCACTTTCGGTAAAACATCTCTCTCTCCCGGCGGTCTAGTTCTTTAAGGAATGCCATGATTTGCTGGTACTGCACCTATGGGACAACAAACACACACAGTCACTGTGCT